>JAULCE010356284.1:0-10299 GCA_032359355.1 Macoma nasuta | reverse complement strand
TATATCGTCGGTGTTCTTCTGAAACCACGTATGTAGCAACCGGAATTGCAAAATCAACCGGAATTGCAATAATCATTGCAATTCCAGTTGTTATTGCAACTCCGGTTTGCACAGTCATCTAGATTTGCAATAAAATCTGGATTGCAATACATTTTCAAATAACCAATTTTATGCAAATTAGAGTTGGTGCGTCTTATAAGGGCAATTTGAAATGTCTTGGTCACCGCCTGGCTTAGAATCAAACCGGTGTTAGGGTAAAATGTTCATCCTATCAATATGAATATTATTTCAATTGGGAAGTGCAATATTTATTGCAATTCCAGTTGTTATTGCAATTCCGGTTGCTACAGCCAACCAGTTTTGCATTGATCGTTTTTTTTAACATTTCTGTCATTTTCTTTCTACTAACCTATAGTTTGAAATCAGATCATCGGTTCTTTGTTTTACATTTATGATATTATCTGCATTCAACACATAAAGACGCGGTGGCAATTTCTTCACTTTGGGGGAAGCGTAATAAACGGGGGACGGGGGAGTGGTTGACGAAATGGGAGTAGACGTTACTGATTGATCAATATAAAAGTGTTGATGATTTGTGAAATAGTTCAATTAGATCGAATATTACCTGACTCCCACAGCGACACCCAATCTAATCGTAATTAGTTCACAGTATGTGACACATTATACCAAAACAAGTCATGTGGAGTTAAAACAGTAAAGAGACTGGGAGCGGCAAACTACACGTACATATTGACGAAGCAGGCAAGTAATATTATTAGATTATTTTGCATATCAACCACTACGACTCTGAACAAGGATGATCAATGGCCGTATTCGACTGGGATTTTAGTTGTCAACGAAAAGGTCACGGAGCAAATGTGCAATATATTGTCGTTGTCGACAAATATAATTATACGAATAGAAATACAACATTCTTAACGATTTTTTTCTGTTTCCGATAATGCATAATTAATATAGTAAGATTCGTAAAGAAAATTGGTCGTTGCGCCAAGCATGATATCCACTTTAAATAAAATTATTATAACTTCTATAATTGATGATTTTCTCTGCCACCCTTGTGTTGACAACGAAACTCCCAGTCGAATACGGCCAGTTGAGTGTAGAATAATTCCCCTCGGGACAATTCCCTCATAGCACAATTCCCCCGTGGACAATTCCCCCATAAGACATTTTTCCCATATTACAATTCCCCCGTTGTATCGTGTAGTTAGATTATGTTCTAAAGATCTAAATGCAGCATTGTTTTGTCCTATCTAGCCGAACGATAGAAAGTACAGCATTTTCCATGCGGCTTGCATTATTGTACAGTTTCCTTTATCGTTTAGATATACACCATATATTAGACTAATCTACAAGGAGAGAATCTGATGAAAATGATGAATATCAAGACAATAGGAAATGCCATTTTTGAATTTTATTGAAATTGTTGTAGGAATGGAGCATTAGCTCATAACGAGCAAGTGCTCCATTAAGTACAATGTTTTCAATAGCCTTTACCTACAGAGGTACTACATGTAAAATGAGCTTAGAACTGTGGAGGAAATGACATTCACTTGGTGTGTGGTAATATCCTCATGAATATTCACACGGTGTTGAACAGCGGAATGGTTTTCAGGGTGCTCTTTACCATTTCAACCCTTACGCAGCGCAAACGAAATGCAAACACTATAGGGAAGGACAATTTCCTGGTCATTTTAAGCTTTTATCTATAAAAGTGTCAAACAGGCTGTGTTACTTAGCGCCTGATCTGGCTAAACAAACATCTTATACATGTTGACAGTGCTCAGTGTTTTACATCTTAGATGGTGAAGATGGCCAGATTACACAAGTCTTCGTATCAAAAGAAGTGTCTAAATGCTGAATGTGTACACAATTCATTAATGATCTTCAACACTGTATCCTGTTCCCGCATAAAATTTACCATATGGCTATTTGTTTATTCTGTCAGGCATAGGTAAATATTCATGTGTAAAGTTTACTTGATATGTGGTTAAAAGGATTTAATTGTATTAAGTGATATGTTCAAAATTGTATTTATAATTAATTAGTATCAATTAAATGGTTGACTAGTTGATATATCGGTTGGTCGGTGTGTCGGTGTGTCGGTCGGTCACTATTTACGCTCATCCTGCAGCCAAATTGTTACCGGTTTGTTTTAAACGATCATTTATTGAAATGTAATTGGCCATTAGTTGAAAAGGAATAAAACGCATGACGCACGTATCCATTTGCATTTATCAACTTGCGTCAACTTAGCGCAATATAATTATTATAGTAAATCAGTTACCTACATGTATCATATTTCACTATAGACCAATTCGCAGCCAAATTTAAAATTGTCGGTTGTAACTGGTTTGGGATCTTTTTTAAGAAGGCGGCGCCTGAACAGGGACTTCACCTTTTCATTTTACTTATTTTTCCCGTTATTAGGGTTTCGGAAGAACACAAATTTCATTTTATTATTTCCGTTATAATTTGTATCCAAAACCAGTTACAACTGACAATTTTAAATTAAGGGCGCTGAAAGGGTTTATACGTGAATCAAGATATTTAAAATCGTTCGCAGCCAATGTCGGAAAATTGCACCATTGCAAATAGTGCAGCCCCAGATCATCTGGGACTATTTGCATATTTGCACGCTCCTCCCCTTTTTTCCAGAGAACGACGAAAATGAAAACACCTTTTCACATCCAAAGTATCGTTATTCTGTGTGCACACTTTAAGATTTTGAGTGACTAAAATATGAATAAACCAGGGTCCGCCCTGTTAAAATATCACGTTTTGTCTTGCCTTTTAACTACACTATTATACAGTATAACATGTTTTGAGCGGCCATCAAATAAGATATCATAGTGACTATTAATGACAGAGGTCACTTAATGCAAAACGGAAGTAATGCAGAAAGCTCTTTTGAGAACTTTCTGCATTACATTCGTTCTGCATTTAGTAACCACCTGTCTTACATGTAAGCACCACATATGCCTCGTGTTTAAGTGGCCGCTTAATACAGGTTTGACTGAACATAGCATGCACGTTTGTGAGAAGTTGTAGTCTTCAACATGAAATCATTTGGTCCCTCAACGCTGTGGGTTCGAGCCTCACCATGGGTAAACCTCTGTATGCGAGTAAGCCTTCTGACTGACTTGCTGTACATGTAGGTCAGTGGTTCTACCCAGGTGTCCGTCTTTGCAACTCAAACGGATTTCTTGCATCTTCCTCATCTGGCTTTTAATCGGAGCCTAATCCCGCATTAAGTCAATTTATTTAAGTGAACTTTTTCAGCTGATAACGTTGCTCAATCTAAGAAAAAAAACTTCAACTAATCGACTTCAATTTTTATTGCTACTGTACTTTAGTTGTGACCGTCAGTGATTTTTTGTTTCACTGGAGGCCACAATTGAAATGTGCAGTAGCACTAATATTAAATGACTGAAGAAATCCAAAGTCGAAGATTGAGATTGAGCAACATCTCAACTCGAGACGTCCAGTGACAATGGGACCTGGATTGGATAATATTATGCCAGTCGTTTTAAATGTTCTTTGAATTGGGTTCTATGACTGAAGGAAACGTCTTATAAACAGTGTTTCTATTAATTTACCCTTATCAATCTCGATGCCATTATCGGTCGCAATTGTTACTTTTTCAAACAGCTTGATTCAAGACCATTGACATCGAGACAACAGTTTCAACAAATTTGAGGCCAATCGGAAATGGTTTGAAAATTGCCGCAGACGAGAGTTTGAGCAGACGACAGTTGTCACAGCTTGGTCAGGGTTAACCTATTTACAATTCTAAAATGATTCTTATCAAACTTGGGGTGTTTGTCCTCACGTTTGAACCCCATGGGGGTACTGACATTAGCATTTAGATAGAAGAATCTTCCGAGTCCTGTAAGCATCGTATTTTCTTCTAAAAACACGTATGTGCCATTTTTCAAAAATGGCACATACGTGGTTATAGAAGAATACCGGAGATTTCTTCTAAAATCAGGTAAATGCAATGTGTCGAAATGGCAGTTACGTGCTTTTTAACGAGCATCGACGATCTTTTTCCAAAACCACGTATGTGCGGGCACAAACGAGGTTTTAAAAGAAAAAACGACGGTATTTTGAAATGCAGCATCTAGCCAGAGTCTCAAACAAATAATGAATATCCGATATGTATGTACTCAAGGGACTGTGTACTAACGTTATTGAACTAGAATAATAAACGATATTATTTTAACAATCTGAGAAAAACTATCATTCAATATATAGTAGAGGATCTTGACCGAGTTGTCAATTGATATGGAGAAGATCTAACATGAGTGTTTATTCGTTATCATTTCTATGAAACGAGTTGACTAAAACCATATAACGCAAGCCGTGTGCCATATGATTTTTGCTAACGTGTTTCATAAAAATGATAATAGACAAACACGAATGTAAGATTCTATCTATTATTACATAAAGAAGAATCTAAAGAAAATTACACAATTATACACACTAGGCAAACCATCTTCCGTATAGGTTTTTAACGTAAAAAGTAGGAATTACAACGCGACGTCGTAACAACACCCTGACGACAATGACGTCATATGCAGCGTCAGCAAATGGTCCGTCGTTCGGCGTTTGAGTGTGCTGATCGTCCGGGTTTAAGCGAAATCATTTGCATATGTATGTCACAAGTGGCATATGAGTTATATGTCACTGCTTTATGCCATTCTCAAATGCTCAATTGTGTTTAACCGTGAATAAAAACCTCTCTAAACTGGACACTCTCTAAACTGGAAATATGACTAGAATGAGTTTTTCATTTAATTTAGGTCCAGCAGAACTTTTAATGATGAGTTTCAATACTGGGTAAATCATATGCCACTGAACCTACTATAGTCGAACCTGTCTATAGCGACCGCTCGAAAGGCGACTAGTCTTAGAAATTCAAGAGAGGTGGATGCTTAATGCAGACTGAAAGAAATGCAGAAAGCTCCGACAGGAGCTTTCTGCATTTCTTTCAACCTGCATTAAGCAACTTCTATCCATACATGTTTAAAGAGTGGCCGCTTTAGACAGGTTTTACTGTAGATTCAATCCAAACCATGGTTTGTACTGAACATGTTCTTGTCACGTGTATGTCGAGGACAATACTCTACATGATTACATTTTGTCATGACGAAAACTCACTTAATTGTTATATAAATATGTAATGTCAATTTTGGTATTTGTGAATGAGAAAAAAACTCCCACCAGACAGCGAGGTAGTTTATAAGTTGTTTCCCACAATTTAGAAGTTTTTGCCATGTTGAGTTTGTCGTATAATAAAAACATTTCCGAAGAGCTGAAAACGGGTGCCGACAATGGCGATATTTGAGAGGTGTTTGCAGTTACGCAAATGTAAACACCAATTAAATCTAAGCTAACACACTGCACACTGGGAGTCGACCAAAAACTCATATTGCACACCCTTTATAGAAAACCGCAGAACAAACGAAAGTAAAAACGCTTGCGCCCAGTGTACACACACTGACGTTATGGAAGTTTTCCCCGGTTCGATTTAAGTAAATAAGTTCCCATTCAGACGTTTAATGTGAAATTTGGATCGAGTTAACCCCTTTCGGTTCCAAATTAAAAAAATGTCGTCCGCCATTTTCTCTATGTTATTTTATGTATCAAAATCAAGAAGAAACCAGGTATCTATAGTTTGGGTATTCAGACTCTTCTTAACTTGGCCTATATCGTATGGCAAACAGTGCAGTCCCATATCAGACGCCGCCTTGGAAAAGCGGCGTCTTATATGGGACTGCACTATTTGTCATGGCGGATGTAGCTGCCTATGGCAGTTAAAGGGTTAGAGACGGTCTGTACGTGTCCTGGAAAAGGAACAGTTACCGTTTAACCCTTTACTCCATATGCTATTTTGATACTCAGTCACAATGGAAGTATTGAAAACTAGGACGATTATCTAGAAGAGAGAAAAGTTCCTTTCTTGAAATGAAGTGAAAACATTATAGGAGATGAAGCACATGTTTCTTTTTCCACAATATGTTAAATAGTTATCCAATAGTCATATGCTACAAATTCGTTACCCCTTTCGGCGCCAAATTAAAAAATAATGGCGGTCGGGACTAGTTTCAAATAAAATATTTTAGCGTAATATTTCACAGAGACGATTAAATGTTTTTGGTATATGCCGAAACTGTTTACACGGGTAAAAAAGTTGTTGCAAAATAGTGTAATTCCAGATCCGACGCCGCCTTATAAGGCGACGTCGGACCTTAGACTGCACTATGTTCAACGGCGCATTTAGAAGACTACGGCGGTGAAACGGATTAAATCGTCATCTGCTACAGAGATGGCAAGGGCCTATATACTATAGTAAAGGGTGTAACGCAATCGCAAACGTAAACGCAAACGCAACGCTAATAATATGAAACAATAACAATTTTGAGGCATTGCACATTTTATTGAGATACGTGCCAACTTGTATGGTATTATGGATTTTAATTAAAACAGGGCCAATTCGTTGATTTAATTAATAGTACCCTGTATAATAATTATATCAAAATGGGGTATAGGCGATATTCACAAGATCTTGACCTTTTCCAAAGGCCGGACCTGTTTCCCGCACAGCTGAAAAAATGAAATAGAATCTAGGTCAGATTAAGTTTGCTTGCACTCAGATATTGATCCATTTCTTTCGGTGCCAATTTTAGAATCGTCGATTTAATTGGGTTTAAGATCAAATAGTCCAACGAAATGGAAAACAGAGATCTGTAAATAAACGTTCTTTTTCCGAAGCCTCTAGCATGGACCTATATTTGATTGCAAAAGGTGACGTTCCTTATCAGCCGATGACTAACCTGTTGCCCACTTACTATATAGTGTAATATCCCAAAGCGCACAACTCGGTATCTCATCCGGATCCAAACTGTTAGGCTCTCAGCTTTTTTTGCCAAAATTGAAGTTAATATGTGAAATTTAAGAATGAAGCAGACGAGATAATGTGCATGCATATAATTCCGCAACAGTAAAGAGGCTAAACAGGATTAGAACCGGCTATAATACCAACGGAAAATGACAGCAGGCTATGCTACCAATGTTATATTGCAGATGCTCAAAATAAGGGTGACAAAATATAACACCAATCTAGAAGATGCACAAAAGAAGGACAACAAGCTACAGTGCTATGGAATATGACAGATGCACATAAAAACGACAACGTGCTATTATATCAATCATTATGGACACTTACAGATATACCATAGAAGGACAGCAAAATATTCTACCATATACTAAAGAAGGACAATGGAATCGATTCCGAAAAAGATGAAAGATGCTCAAAAAGAAGGACGGCGGATTATGATGACAATGGATAATGGCAGATGCACAAAAGTAGTACAAAGGCTATTAAACCAATGGGACAATGGCAGAAGCGCCAAAGAAGGACACCGCAATATGATACAAATGTTAGTTGACAAATAGAACGTCAAAAATATGCTACAAATGGAAAATTACATTTGCTCAGAAGAAGTACACCAAGTTAAGATATCAATAGAGTAATGGCAGATGCACACATCAAACTATGAAACCAATTGTACATTGCAGATATTCAAACGAAGTACACCAACTATGAAGCCAACTGAAAATTGTAAATGCAAAAAAGGAGAACTACAAAATATGGTACCAATTGAGAATTACATATTCACAAAGAACATGACAGATGCACAATAGAGCGAAAACAAAACATTATACCAATGGAAAAAGGCATAAAACACACAAACAAAGGTTGATGTCATTGGAAAATTGGAGATATATAACAGAAGGAAAGCAGACCGTGATACTAATGGAAAATATCAGATGCGCACAATAAGGACAACAAGCTATGATTCCAATTGAAATTAGTAGGTGCACAAAAAGACGAAAGCTTGCAGATGCACAAAGGAAGTATATCGGGCAATAGTATCACTATCAAATGACAAATACACGAAACATAACAAACTATGATAACAAAGGAAAGATGCACATGCATGAAACAAGGACAATTATGGTTTGTATTTATACTTATGACAACAAAAGAAGAACAGCGCTAAATAACACCAATCGAAAATTGTAAGTGCACACATGAACGGTAACAAAATATTTCACAAATGTAAAATTAAATATTCGTAAAATAATGAATAAAACTATTATTCCAATGGAAAATTGCATATACACAAAAACGACAACAAAATATGGTGCCAATTAAAAATTGCAGATGCACACAAGAAAGACAATAAGCTATGGTACCAAAGTCAACTTGCAGAGCTGCGCACAAGAAAAACATCAATATATGAAACCAATTAAAAATGTAGATGTTCACAAGAGTGACAACAAGCTATGCGACAAAAGGGAAATGACGCCAATTTAAAATTGCAGATGCACAAAAGAAGAACAACAAAATATGACTCTAACTGAAAATTCCAGATGCACAAGGAAAGAAGAACAAAGTAGGATGCCAATTGCAAATTAGAGATGCACTAAAGAAGAGCAACAAAATATGACACCAATTGGAAGTTGCAGATGCACAAAAGAAGGAACAACAAAATATGATGCCAATAAAAAATTGCAGATACACAAAGAAGAACAACAAAATATGATGCCAATTCAAAATTGCAGATGCACAAAAGAAGAACAACAAAATATGACGCCAATTGAAAGTTGCAGATGCACAAAGGAAGAACTACAAAATATGATACCGATTAAAAATTGCAGATGCACAAAAGAAGTACAACAAAATACGATATCAATTAACTATTGCAGATACAAAAAAGAAGAAGAACAACATATGATGTCAATTAAAAATTGCAGATGCACAAAAGAAGAACAACAATATATGACACCAATTGAAAATCGCAGATGCACAAACGAAGAACAACAAAGTATGACACCAATTGAAAATTGCAGATGCACAAAAGAAGAAAAAACAACATACGATATCTATTGAAAATTGCAGATGCACCAAAGAATAACAACAAAGTAGGATGCCATTTAAAAATTGCAGATGCACAAATAAAGAACAACAAAATATGACACCAATTGAAAATTGCAGACACACAAAAGAAAAACAACAAAATATGACACAAATTGAAAATGCACAAAAGAATAACAACAAAATATGATGCCAGTTAAAACTTGCAGATGCACAAAAGAAGAACAACAAAATACGATGTAGATGCACACATGAAGTACAGCACAATATAATACCAATAGAAAACTGTAGATGAGCAACAGGAGAACAACATCATATGACGTCAATGGAAAATAGTAGATGCACAAAAGAAGAACAGCAAAACACGATACGAACTGAAAATTTCAGATGCACAAAAGACGAACAACAAAATATGATGCCAATTAAAAATTGCAGATGCACAAACAAGAACAGCAAAATATGACACCAATTGCCAATTGCAGATGCACAAAAGAAAAACAACAAAATATGACACCAATTACAAATTTCAGAAGAACAACAACAACATATGATGCCAATAACAAGATTGACAATAATATACCAAATACGAACAACAATATATGAGGCAAATTGAAAATTGCAGATGCACAATATGTAGCAAAATTAAAATTGCAGATGCACAAAAGAAGCACAACAAAATATGGCACCAATTGAAAATTGCAGATGCATAAAAATACAACAAAATACGATACCAATTGAAAATTGCAGATGTATAAAAGAAGAACAACAAGAAACGATACCAATTGAAAATTGCCGATGTAAAAATGAAGAACAACATACGATGCCATTTGAAAATTGAAGATGCACAAAAGAAGAACACCAATATATGATGCCAGTTGAAAATTACAGATGCACACAAGAAGAACATCATAACATGTTACCAATTTGAACGTACAGATACTCAGAAGAGCGACAACAAGCTTTTTTACAAATGGAAAATGGCAGATGCAAAATAAGGACCACCAAATATAATACCGTTGTTTTGTCGATATATATAAGAAGAACAATGTACACTATTAGGTCAAGATAGGAACATGCATCACTGGCATTACTTTTCTGCTAAACTCTAGATGGTAATACCGTCGGTGTTCCGTTAACCCTTCGCCTGCTACGAAAATCGTCGTCTGCTGAAAATGTCGTCTGCGTCATTTTTAAATATCGTCCGATTTTCTTAAAATTTAGTGAACCTATGGTCTGAGTGTCAAACAGCTGGGAGCCAGATCAGACGCCGAGTTGCTCGGCGTCTGATCTGGATCCTAGCTGTTTGAATAATCACCTTAGTCGCGAATAGC
>JAULCE010356173.1:0-10299 GCA_032359355.1 Macoma nasuta | reverse complement strand
GTCTTCTTCGTCTCTCTGTGTCTTCTTCGTCTCTCTGTGTCTTCTTCGTCGCGCTGTCTTCTTCGTCTCTCTGGAATGACTCCTTCGTCGGCACTGCTAACTCGTATAAACAGAGTCTCTGCTTCGTCACTGCGTCTTCTTCTTTGCGCTGCCTCATTCGGTTTCTGAAACGACTCCTCCTTCCCGGCACGGCTAATTCGTAGAAGCAGACTGCTGGGGCATGTCTCTGATTCTTCCTGTCTTGGTTCGTCACGGCACCAAAATGTTGGGGTCACTCACAGATGAGGAGTGATGATGTAGTATTAACGTTTTATTATACACACACTCAATTCAAATACAGAACAATCGACTATTTATAGCAATTCAACATGTTGTGACGACGTTGTCATAACAAGTCTGTATACACGACGTCGTCAATGCCCGGTCGTTACGTCAGGGTACGTCCCGCCATTCGCGACAAAATGAAATCACTCGTTTCACGTGAATGTGAACTGTTACATATGTAACAGTTCGAACTGTTGCCTGAAATGTCAATTTCTCGCGATATGACGTCATTGAAATTCCCACTTGTTATGTTTAGGTGGAACACATTTAACTCATATATCCTTGACGTCATTGGAATTCCCACTTGTTATTTCTAGATGGAACGCATTTATTTCATAATATATTCTCGCTCTTCACTCTACTATTCGGACCCGTTGCTTT
This sequence comes from Macoma nasuta, assembly GCA_032359355.1. Classification (NCBI taxonomy): domain Eukaryota; kingdom Metazoa; phylum Mollusca; class Bivalvia; order Cardiida; family Tellinidae; genus Macoma; species Macoma nasuta. The sequence goes on along the minus strand of JAULCE010356173.1, from coordinate 9,594 downwards.
TTTCAAGAATGACAAAAATAAATACAAAAAACTCCATATGTTTGGCCGTTTCAACGACGTGAATTTGGAAATCAACGTTTTTTGGGGTGTTGTTATGTTTTGGTGACGTCATGGAGTAACGCGCATATTGCTGAAAGTCAAACGACGTCATTAGCTTCGCGCGTCTTTTATTTTGCAGCCTTGATGCCTTTTTGTCTTCAGCTTTACTTCATTCCGATTCATTCATGCGACACTCGACAACACAGCCTGCTGTACACATATTATTGAATGAACTTAACCACAGGATGCAAATGGATGACGCGAAAATTCGCTATTTCACTACATGTTTCGTTTCGTTTTCGTTTGACTTTACGTCACTTCGACAGTATATCAGTCATTGCGCGACGCCCGGCTAATTACTAGCGGAGGAAGACCCCAGAAACCCGTCTGAGTTACACGGGCGGACAACTGGGTAAAACCACTGACCTACCGCAAGCCAGCCGAAATGCTTCCTCACGTAAAGATTTTCACCCCTTGCGAGGCTCGAACCCACAGCGGTAAGGGACCAAGGGATTTAAAGTCGGAGACTCTAACCCCTCTGCCACAGCGGACCATTTCACTACATTTTAACACATAAATCTTTACACTGTGGTCTAACATAATTGGTTCAGGTAGTAAAACAGTTATTCCATGGCTTGTTGTACAACAGTCCAAACTGTTGTCCTATGGTGTCGGGGTGACTTCCTGAACTGTTCAGAACGTCATCCCCTCCGCCTCGGGACAACAGTTTTGACTGTTTCATACATAGCCATGGAATAACTGTATAATGTGCTATCAAGGTTGTATCTTGGTAACTGCTACTGTTACGAGAGTGTAATTTGGTCAAAATGTCGAGCATGCTGTATTATGGACAGCTCTTGTTTATAATCGTAATATTGGATTTTCGTTTTGAGCTCTGTAAGCTTTTAAATGGTAAAGCATATGCACTTTCTTCCACTGTTACATTGTAATCTGGTTTGTATAATTGGTCAGGTGGATGCGGTGGTATGGGCGGTGACGGCGGGGGCGGATGCTCGTCGGGAGGTGGAGGTTTTGGCGGTGGAGGAGGCTGTTCGTCGGGAGGCGGAGGAGGAGGATTTTCGTCAGGTGGTGGTTTTACTTCCGGGAACGATTTCGGAGGTGGGAGTAGCGGGTTTTCGTCGGGTCATGTTTTTTCGTCGGGACATGGAATGTCCTCGAGCCATATGTTTTCGTCGGGACATAGCATGTCTTCGGGACACCACACTACTGGCCATGGACATGTTGGATTGTCCGGTAATCATCATGGCATGCACCACGAAACGCACGGTATCCACAGTGCCCACACAAACATCCATACTCAGCATACCCGGACTGGGGGACTAAACACCACGCCCATGTACTCCACGACGTCAGGAAACGTGACTTACGTCAATCAGCCGGGCGTCGGCGTAGGAGGGGCGGTAAGTTCTTATACATTGCGGAATTTTTTTTTAAATTGAAACCGGAATCGAATCTCAAGCGAATCGGTATGACCCGTTCAAAGGTCTCTAAACTCGCACGATGCGCTTTATAAAGCGCACAGTGTGTTTTTTCGTCTAAAACAACGCACAAGACCCTTGATAATACGGAAAATGTGGTATGGGATGTACGAACTATTCAACTGAACCGAATCGCGGCGAACCGGAGCGAAACTAATAAAATCGCCAACTTCGTAAATTAGTGTCTGTACAGTACAGTTGAAGAAACGCCATTCACCATTCATTACTACAGTTAAGATTGGAGTCAGATCAGACGCCAAGTCATACTGGTTCAACACTCTCAGAAACTACATGACGTCATACTCCGAACCCCGACCCCACCCCCAAAACGGTAATGTCGATTTAATCAGGGTGACCATAACTGGACATTGAAAAATCTGGGGGAGTTGGCGGGGAGTTGGTAGATATTCACCTTTATACGTGCTACGGAAGAAATTATCATGCCATTTGTAAACAGCATGGGTCCCAATGAGACGTCGTGTGACACAGCGTCTCATTGTGATCCATACTGCTTGACATTTTAGCACAATGGTTATAGAGAATAAACTCTTGTGCCGCAAAACCTAGGTTATCGCTCGCAACATGCTGAGGATGTAAAGAGCTAAATTACGTGACCAAGTGTGAAGTACCTGATCAGAGACCGCCCTTATAAGACGGTCGCTGTTGGGGGGACCTCACACTCTCTAACTGCTAATCAAAGTAATGCTAAATGGGGTTGTAGTATTATGTTGAGTTATATTTTTTGGCAACCAAACATTAATCGGCTTGTTGTAATGTTCTTCATAATTATAGTCTACTGAAATAATATCGAATAACAATGAAATACAAATCTCTCACCTGATAGTAAATACTTTGATGTCTGCCTCGTGCGATTTTTACGTCAAACTGCCCTAGGCAAATGTTCACGGGTTTTTCAATCATGTTGATTGCCTTTCAATCATGACCGATGCAGAAAGACTTACACAAAACCTCACGTGACTGGTTAAAAGAGCATGTATCCCATTATGATAAACGTGTGTATGTGATTGATGACACCCCGCAAAGCAACGCACGTCTGCCTGAAACACTATTCATGTTATCTTATATATATTGCCCTGTAAATGAGGAGCATGGAACCTGATCAGAGACCGAAATGTTTGGCACTTGATCTGGCCTCAAGCTGCACAGATTTAAATACGCGCTGTGTTAGGACATATGGTAGTTTCCCAGTGCCGCATACCGGCAATCAGTTGAAAACACACACACGCACACTTCGTTTTTTTGACTTCTGTACTTCTTATGTAAACTGGATTGCTAAAACTTTTATTATCAAATTAAGTGACTGATTTCCCACCTTTCCCCCTCAACCTTTCTACATATGCTAAATATGAAATATACGAAATGTTCCACTACCTGTTATTTCAGTTTATTTTTCTCTTAAATTGCTCACTTGTTGTTACAAAATGTATAATTTATGTTTTGTAAATTGTGACGAAAATAAAAGATATGTTCTGTACTGTTCAGAATATTTTTAAAACCCGGAAAAATCCGAAAAAATGGTCGGACTGCTTAATTCGGTTGCGGTTTGAACCAGATTCAAATTAATTATGTCTTCCCCCATATTTATATGGGGGAGACATATTGTTTTTGTCAGAGTTATCTGTCTGTCTGTATGTCTGTACGTCCGTCTGGACTCTGTTGTCTGTCCGTCCGTCTGTCACACATCTTGTCCGGGCGATAACTCATGTTCTACTGCTGCTATTGAAATGATTTCATATGTGGAAAGAGCATGACGAGAGGAAGTGCAGTGCACAAGAGCCATAACTCTAGCCTACATATATTTTATGTTATTGCCCTTTGTTGATATTCTCTTTCAAACTTTGTCCGTACGATATCTCGTGATCTACTGCTGCTATTGAAATGCAATTACGTATATGGAAAAAACATGATGAGAGGAAGTGCAGTGCACAAGGGTCATAACTATAGCCTACATATGTTTTTGATGTATTGTCATTTGGTGATGTTTTCTTTCAAACTTTGTCCGGACGTTTACTCCTGTTCTACTGCTGCTATTGAAATGAAACTTAATATATGGAAAAAAATGATAAGAGGAAGTGCAGTGCACAAGGGTCATAAATCTAGCATACTATTTTTTGAGTTATTGTCCTGTGTTGATGTTTTCTTGCAAACTTTGTCCAGACGATAACTCGTGATCTAATGTAACGTCATATATGGAAAGAACATGGTGAGAGAAAGTGCAGTGTACAAGGTCCATAACGCTAACATACATTTTTTGAGCAATTGCCCTTTGTTGATATTTTCTTTCAAACTTTGTCCGGAGCATAACTTGAATACAAGTGCATCAATTAATTTCAAACGCAGTGTGTATGTTGCTTGCAATGTGTTAAAGTGCAGTGAACGAGGTCTATAACTCTAACATTATTATTTTTTGAGTTATTGCCCTTTGTTGATTTGTTTCTTTTAATAAAACTAAAATTACAAAATATTAAAATGGACATTCCCAGATTTCCCAGATATGGTATAGCGCGTGTATGTGTGTGGGGGACATCTGTTTTCTATGCAAATACATCTCTGGTTAGTTTCGGTACTGTATTATTTTTGTGCAGTAGCAATAAAAGTTAATGAGATATCCAATATTGAAAATTTGCGTTTGAGCAAGATCTCGACTCGAGAAGCTTTGTGAAAGCCGGGCCAGGATTTATGGTGTTAACAGTGTTGACCGGGATCTGCTGTAACACGTTCTGTCCAGCGATAGATAAAACCGATAGTTGACACCTTTCTTAGTACGATAAAGGACACCCAAATAGTGTTGATTCTTTCGATCGTCAACAGGCGATGACACCGATCAGATGCCGCGTTGAAAATGCAAAGGCTGATTTGAGACTACGTTCATTGCATCTCTGTAAGCTTCTTTAATTTTACCAACAGCGCAGCGTCTAACCAGACGCCGAGTTATTCAGTCTCTAATCTGGCTTCAAAGTCTTTGACACTTATAGTATAAAAATATCAAATAAATGACAAGAACATTGTAATTTTATCGACTAGTTTGTATTTTGTTTGCTTTGTTTTAGCGTTAAAAGGGTAGCGAATAGCGTTTCTCCAACTGCATGCTGTAAAATAAGGGACTAAAATATATCATATAACTACAGTCTAACCGCGTGATAATTCGAGTTGAAGTGTTATTTCTTTGATAGTACGAATCCACCGATGTGCGAATGGAACACTATTCTTATAACACTGGTGTGTGGTAAACTTCCGAAACAAAATTATGTTTCATCATTTATAAAATAAAAACTCAATGAATTATTTCATATCATTGCGATTTTTGGACAACTCTTTTACAGGTTGCTATGAAAACACTGTGGAAAATGAAGCATGCATGTGCTCAAATGCTCCATATAACACAACGGTTTCAAAGCCATTCGAAATAAGTGTTTTCACTTCTCTTGGATATTCTTCCATACCATTATACATTATACAATTTACACTAATTGTGAAATTTACATTAATTGAGAATGAGTCTAAACAGTTTATATGGAGCAAAGGGTTAACTTTCTTCTTTTATTTCAGAAAATGATGCCTTTTAACCTAAAGAATCCGGTTTGTTTATTCATGATCGCAGTCTTTGTCTTCGTCACGATTGTTATAATCGTCGTTCCAATCGTTGTTTTTACCACACTTTATGATTACTGAGCGAACGTGGAAACGACAATCGGTAATCCTCGGAGATTCTCGGAAATGACGATCGGCAACGTTTGGATGTTACGAAAATTACCGAGTAATACAGTGGACATTGGGTCGGTATTATGCCAGTCTTTGGTAATTTTTCAACTTTTGTATTTTTAAGTGTCCCAGTTTGTAACCGGATCAGATCAGACGCCGGGTAACTTGTCGAACTTGTTCAACACAAGCGCCTTTTAGCGCCTCCATAACCGATGACTTTTGAACAAATTGTAGGAAATGGAGTATTTGCTCGTTATGAGCAAATGCTCCATTTTCTACAATATTTCCAGACCAATTCAAAAAGCACATTTTTATTTTGCCTAGATATTCATTTCTTTTCATCAGTTTTTCTTGTGGATAAGTGTAAAAATAGCTAGTGGAGTAAATGGTTTTAGTGGAGTTCACCTGTCACATGTATGCCGGTGGTGTATTGTGTAAACTAGTAGGTATATACGATATACAACTCGTCGGCTGTCTTCCAAAACCACGTGTGTGCCATTTTTCTTAAAAAAAATTCTGTGCCATAATTGTTTATACGGGACTCAAATTTGTTGCAAAATAGTGAAGTCCCAGATCAGACGCCGCATTTTAAGGCGGTGTCTAATCTAGGACTGCACTATTTTCAACGGCGCATTTTTGCGAATGCGGCGGTGAAAGAGTTAAAATTCATATACACGTAAGTAGCATTTGAAAACAACATCGATGATTTCTTCAAAAACCACATCACAACCGTATAGCCGTAACGGTTGTATGCTTGTTACACGAACTCGAAGGGTTTTTTTTCACAAAAAGCCATTTAAGGGCAAATTTGCAAATGTGCACTTAAATTGCTTTGGAAAAAATATTAACGATTTGGGGGAAGGGTAAAATGTATTTCGTTTTTCATTGAAACAGAGTGGAGTGAAACCTTTAAGCAATCAATAATATAGATAGCGCTGTTATTTGCTATGTGATAATATTCTTTACCGTCTATTCTGATATCAAATATTTTACCAATTAGGTAAACAACAGCCTGTTAAACATTCATAGAAATATGATCAAACAAATAACGCAGGTAGAAATACAATACAATTGAGCCTCGTTATCACGAACTCGGTTAAGTCAAAGTCATGCTTTATTAGAAACTATCATATGAAATAATAAAGCATCTGGTGTTTGTTTTGCGGATTGGCATCAAAGTGAGGGATTGTGTTAGTTCGAATTATATTTTAGTATCCTTACTTCGACGCTTATCCACAATTACAAAGAAACACATGTTTTAAATGTTAAGATTTTAATTTCGAATAAAACATCAATTCGACTTAACCGAGTTCGAGATAACGAGATTCGACTGTAGTTTGCATTGATGCATGGTGTCTATGATGGACGGAAAGACTAGCCCTTTCGCCGCCAACTTCAAATCTCGTATCTTTCTGTGTTTGGACTAAATATGTTGACGAAATACATAATAATAAAAAACTTAAGCTTTTCAAAAGCCTCAATATTCGGAATGAACTTTGTTTTTAAATAGTGACGTCCCTGATCAGACGCCTCCGTAGAAGGCTACTTCTGATTAGGTCTGTCAACTGTTTGCAATGACGATGTGAGTCACCTATGACGATGAAAGGGCTAAAATATGTAGTTTCTAACGGACTGTGGTTATGTATAAATTGAGCATGTACAGTTGGAGTAACACTATTTTTAACATTTTAAACGCTAACGTAGCGGAAACGAAATGAAAATAATATGAGCGCCGCTGTGCGATTTCCAACCATAAGGAAATTCAAACAGTGTAGAGCAAGATTAGATGCCACGTCTCTGACGTGGCAGCTGATCTTGCTCTACACTTTTTGAAACTGGCCAAAAGTCATACCTATTTTGTTCTCTACCGTTCTGACTAGAGTTTTGCATAGCTAGATGCATAATTTCTAACATTACATCAGGTATAGATCTACACTGTTTGAACTGTCTTAAGGTTGGAAATCGCACAGCAGTGCTCATATGCACATTATTACATTTGTTTGTGGCTACTTTGAATATTTGATTATATTAATATCAAACCGCTTGTAGCTAGATCAGATGCCGAGTAACTCGTCGTCTGATCTGACTCCAATACGAATGTACTGGTTGATAGTATTCAGTGCCTAATATGTAAGATGGTATATACAAGCGTTTATCCAACTGTTTTAAACTTACATGCATTTGTATATATATTTAAAATAAATATGTTCAATAAAATGATTTTTTATGATTAAACGATTTGGTATGTTTTCCCTAACGAATGCAGTCCTTTGCTAGAAACTGGAACTATCAGTCTTAAGTCTCGACAGTAGTTGTAGGTACATGCATGGCTTTTAAGGATACAGAATTTAAAAACCAACAGCCGTCGAACTATGCTTCTGATAGCCTTACTATGACATGGGCAACGGCAATGTCAATTTCCTGTGCCTAGATTGGAAAATTGAAGAGAAAATATTAGTTGGCATTTTGCTTTACCGATCCCAAAACTAATTCATTCGACGATTTTACCGGTTTTGTTCCGTTTCGCTCCCGCTCGTTTGCCATTGAATATTGCTTAAAATCGGTTCAGAACTCGGTTTTTAAAGCGCATAATGCGGCTTCTTATAGTTCTGTACCGGTTCATATGCAATACCGGGTATTTCGCGTAAACGATTATAACTGGAATCGCCTCTGATCCGGTTTCGGTTCAGTTCCGATTCAGATTTCAATTGACGGATCGCCGACAAATACGATTGACCAATCAGATAACGCCGATCATTTGCGCAATTCCTATGATGACGTCGATACAACGCTCATCTACGTCTGATGTCGGAGACATCTGGTGTAGTTGTGGGTTGTTTTGTAAACAAATGTAATTTGCGATGTTTATGTAAAAATGGTGAAGCGGTGCTGCTGGAGAATGTCTAGAAGATTACCGCTTCAGACTCAGGTCCGTCTGCTTTGACGGAGATGATAAGAGTTTTTTTCTCTTGATTATAGTGGGCGTGATTTAGGGCGCTTAGACGCTTAGGCGATCCGTCAAATTACAAGACCTGTGAACCGTCAATTTATAATTGAAGTCAAAATAATGTCTGACATGTTTGGCTTAGGATTAAAATGAAGTTATGTTTCACACGATTGTTTTCTAAAACGTGATCAGAGATCTTAGTGAATGTTCTTGAAACGAATGTCTACAATACATTGAACTGAATTGGTCAATACTCGACTTTCCAGTAGACCATAATGCTTTGCGGCAAAGTGACTCCCGTTTTACTTTCGCGAGTATCAACAACAGTTACCAGTGGCGGATCTAGGATTTTTAGTTAGAGCGGGCGTGCTCTTTTCGCTAGAGGGGGCGTTCTGAAACTGGTTTCTACCTCTCACCGAGTGAGTACACTGAGTAATAAACTGTAGATGTATCAAATTACCGACTGTCACAGACTATCGTCACAGTTTATTGTATCATTTAGTATTGATTAGATGTAGATCTACGCTAGACTCGAAAAATCTCCATATATTAAGAGTTCTGCATTATTTTTCAAACGGTTTTACAAAATACATGGACACTTTTAGAGGGGGCGCGCGCCGGGTCCGCCCCGCCTGAATCCGCCTTTGGTTACACTGACTCTGCAGAGCTACAGATAAGCGTGCGTAAATGATTCGTCTGTGAGAAAAAAATCTGTAAATCTTCGCCATACCCGATAGCATGGTCACTCATTAGAATAGTATTTTCAAGATGAGTCTAATGAGGGGTCACCCCATAACACATTGGAATCGTCCTGTCAAGACGATTCTTATGAGTGGTCACTTATGATTGGTGAAGAAATAAGGATATAAACATTTTAACTACACACGTTATCTGGGGCCATGTAACCAACATCCACCATGACTGTAATGCATTATGGTCTACTGGAATAGTGGAATACCCATATGATGTCAATACTTCTAGGCAACTAAAGTAGAATGGTTCTCCCAATCTCGTTTGGTTTTGATTTCAAAACTCATTCATGATGTAAACAGAGCCAATAGTGTACAGTTTGCAACGAAGACATATCTACCTAAATCTAAATCTAAAAATGGAATCCAAATTAAATGGATTGTTTCACTGCCAGTAAAGATTTTTCACTAGCTGTTAAAATGATAGTGCAGTGACAATAAAATTGAATGTAAAATCCATAGTTGAAATTCTGTCTTTGTGGATAAGTCTAAAAATAGCGTGTGAAGGAAAGGGTAACTCTTTCTCCACCGTAGTCGCCTAAATGCGCCATTGAAAATAATGCAGTCCCAGATCTGACGCCGCCTTACAAGGCGGCGTTTGATCTGGGACTTCACTATTTTGCAACAAATTTTAGTC
>JAULCE010356062.1:0-10300 GCA_032359355.1 Macoma nasuta | reverse complement strand
AAAAGGGGCTTATGGGACTGAAAACAGTATTGACTGAGATCAGTCGCCGCGTTGGAAACGCGGCGTCTGATCTTAGTAAATACTGTTTTCATTGATTAGTAACAAAATGATGATGATTCTGAAGAGTTCCAAACAGAGTAGAGCCAAAATAGACACCTGCGTTGTTAAAACAAAAGCTGGTCTGGGTCGTCTTTATGAAAGTCCATAAGCCCCTTTTCTCCAGACACTGACACATATATACAAGAATTGTGGCTTATATAGATCTCATCAGAAGGAAGAATAAAGGATTGTTGCCAGTTTCTAGGACTTCCTTTTGCCTCCAAATTTTTTTAAAAATATTAGGGACTTGTAGTCATATCTCTTTTTTTGAAATTACAATCTGTTGCCGTTACAATTTTTTCCCTGCATTGTCTTAAACAGCCCCACAGATGATATCGTCAATCTGAGCGCGCTCGACTCATGACAACCAGAACAAAATGCTTCTAATGAAGTTTCTTTTTTTCGACAATTTTTCATTTTCAATTAAATTTTCGCCCCAAGGCAATGCAATATTCATTAATTTTGTGTGCATAACATGAAAAAAAGTTCAATGAAAATTTATGTTTCTGATCACAGTTTAATTTGTTGGATGCTGCATGAAAATGATAGGATTAAGCTTTAACTGACGTGTCATCCCAGTTGAGATTGTATTGGTATTTGTTACATTTATTTGCTAGACCAACAGACAACAATGGAACCATTTTTTTCTGCCACTCAATAGGATCACCACATTTTTTCACTGGCTTCCTAGATTTTATTTAAGAAGTTATATAAAACTGTCAGCACAAACTGAAGAAGAAAACTGAGCTTGAGAAAAATGCCATGTACAGGGGTTTGGACCTCGAATGACTCATGGCCGATGCTGCATTATATTATGTCTGATTGCACTGGATAGCAGCCATATATACCGCTGACAATGATACAGCAGCAAACAAATACATACATCAATAGAGGGATGCATCACCATTAAATAATTAATTATTTAGGACATTACTGAATGGTAATGACAGCAGGTCTATATCTCGGTGATGGCCACTCGCAAGCTTTGCTTCCCCCATACAGCTACGTATGAAGTTGTATTCAAGGTATGCTACAATCAGAATCATTCACTGCATGTTGAATTAATTGTAAGTTGCATACTTGTTATACATAAAGGGCCGGTCTGTATTTTTATTTTTTGCACACATTACTGCATAAACCCATTGTGCACTTACATGCCTTTTTTAGACTTTTTAAAAAAGTAATACATGTAATCTGATAAAAAAGAAAGATATCTTGCAATATGGAAATTGCCATTTATGAAATGCTTTTGTGGGAAATGGTCATGCAGAAACTCTTATTCGATGGCTTGGTGCAAAACTATTTTAATGTGAAGGAGTTAGATTAATTTACAATAGTTTTGGACCAAGCCATCGAAATGCATCATTCTCATTACCATTCTCTGGAATTTAGCAACTGTATGTCTGAAAGACCCACCAATCTACGTTTGTCTGAATGGCCTAAAAAACTTTCAAATCCACGTAATACTATGGAAATATTATACTCAGATTTCTTCAGAGAACCTTGATAAGCAGAATGCTTTCATTTCAATTCATTTTATCAAATAAAATATGTGTATGTTTAAACCAGACACCTTTACTCCATTAAATGTTCAGGTATTCCCTTGGAATATTAATCAACTATTGTATTATAATGAGCATGTAGATGACGCAATTTGCTTCGATGGCAGATAAGGTAAACTGGCAAGTTATACATCCAAAAGGTTTGGTTTGGTTTTGTTGTTTACGTCCGTTTCTGCCAACTTCGGGCTAATTGGACGTCCCAGAGAGATGGAAGCGGATACAGAGGAACCCAGGACACGCCCTTCTCATTTCAAAGGAGCCCTCTGGTTCTTTTACATGCCCAGTGTAAAGCACTGATACATGGGACCTCAGTTTCAAGTCTCATCCGAAAGACTGGTCCAGCGGGGGATCGAACTCACGACCCCTGGATCAAGAGTCGAGCGGAGTCGAGCGCTTTACCACTAGGCTAATCCGCCGGTAAAAGGCAAAGTGTTAGGCTATGAGAGGCTCTACAAATTGCCCGGTTTCTTGTAAAACCACGTACAATGTAACATGTATTTGCGATTTTCCAAAAATGGTAGCTACGTGGTTTTAAGGAACATCGACGATTTCGTCAAAAACACGTCTGTAGGCCTACCAATTGTTAAAACGAAAGATACGTTATTTTTGAAGAACATCCACGGAATATAAATAGTACATCGGCGTTGATGGTGATTTACCAGAGTCTAGTGAATGAGTCTCCGCAGAACAGCCGTGCTTTCAATAACAAAAAACGTTTTGTAACGTTTCGTAACAATTAAACGTTCATCTTATTGAACGACACCGTTTTTCGACAACGTCTGCGAAATCGCAAACGAGCTTTGAGCCCACACCGCAAAATGGCGGACAATAGTTGTTGTTGTTGTTGTTTGCGTTCGCCGTATGGCGGTATTGCATGGTGTTGCGCTCTTGGTTAGTAGAGTGCCACGAGGGCTCAGCACCTCTGACTTCGACTCTCCTGGTGACTTATGAGGTAGGCCTACATCTGGAAATGAAATCCGGCCGGTCACATTATTCTGACACCGACGAACCAGTGTAATGCTTATCCGAAATCCTGAGCGTCAAGTAGGGAAGTCATTACTATCAATTTCCAAGTCTTTGGTTTTACCCGGCCTGGGGATCTAACCCCGAACCTTCCGACCCGTAAGCGGGCGCTCTAACCACTGAGCTATGGGGGCGGTCCACCTAGAGTACAGTTCAACAGTTTAGTCCACCTCACCCAAGACCAATCTGCAAAAACTTGACAAGGCCCGAAATCACGCACTGCGCATTATCACAGGAGCAATAAAATCAACCCCAATACAATCAGTGATGAAATTCATCGGGATACAGCCCCTACAGGAAATAAGGATCACCAGTATCCTGCTATAGGCAGAAGCTCTTTATTTATTTCCACTTTTTTCAAATATCCCAGGGTGCATGATAAGGGAAATTCGTATTTGCAGAAACCAACTAATTTTAATGAGTGGGTGCGTTTTCAATATGAAGTTTTACACTTCTTTCCTCAATGTACAGTTGTGTCTGAATGTAGTGTTTAACAACTGCTAAAAATTCTGTAAACAATGTTCAGCATAGGGCTTCAATTCATTTTGTTCTTTAGGTTTCGGAATCTGAGTCACCATTCATGCAAAGAGCAGGACTTATGAACCACTACCAAATTATGTTGTTGTCCTTGTCGGGCTTATAAATGAAACCCCTACCCAAACACCATGAGTAATACGTCACTGAATTATAACATTAAAACACTGGCTTAATTTTCAGGAACATGCAAAAGACGAAAGGCAGGCAATTCCGGCATGCAAACAAAACTGACGCTTATCATAAAGTTCCTTCACAAGCTGTCGGATCTGATTCTCCATTGGTTACATAATACATTTAAAAAAACATGAAACTTGCTAAATAAAATAATCGTCTGTCATCACATTCCTCTAATGTTCTCAAAGGTTCAGTGGCAATATCAACACACCAATAATTTGACTGCTTGGTTCAGCAGATGAGGGACCCATCGTGCCAACACCGTACGAGCTTTGAACCTTCGGGTCAAAATTTAACCCATCACTCCATGGGTATCTATGTCAAGACTCCGTCCCCGTGGCAATTATTATATCAAGCAATTATGTAGATATTGGGATGATTTTCCATGATCTTAAGTGTAGATTTGGCAAATCAGATTAAACAGCCAATCAGTGCGGAACCTAATTAGACAGTTGATATAGGAGCTCTATGATTTGGGTCTACACCATCTGCAATATTCGTCGATAGGCGTAGCTATGGATAAGAGTAAATGATTAATGCACTGCCACCGAACTAATATAACATGTCTCTAAAGTGTCGTGTGCAGTATAATGCGATTCTTTGTCAATTAATCTAGTTGATATTGTTTCATCATTTTCAGAAAATCAAGGCAACCAGTGACCATCCACTGCTCGTAAAGGAAAGCGTTCCTACTTCTGTATAATAATGAATATAACATTACTTATATCTATCGAGAAATCTTACTTAAGGTGATGATAGCTACAAACATTGTGAATGCATTTCTTACTGATGTTTTATGCAATTTCTTCAAAGGACAAAGTGCCAATATAACATAAGTTTAGCCCCATTTGCAAGTACTTTCATACAACACGCTTACAATTATAAAAATGAAGGAAGGGTGGTTTGTAAAACGAAGCCGAATATATTTGATAACCGTTGATACAAGTTCTTCGGTTTGAAATGGTATCGAGTATCTTGATAATTATGTTCATTTTACACAACTGCCCTGAATCGTATATAACCTTAAAATAGACATAGTCTTTAACCTTAAGATAAACAGTATATGTATAGATGAAATCGCAATAACAACGCCCTCTCCGGCAAGCTCGGGAAGTATCAAAAAAGTATTAACCAGGAGTTCCTATTTTGATATACGGTTATTTTGGTCTAATGATTATATGCGAGCAACCAGGGATCGAATCTTAAGTCTACTGTTTAATTTAAATTCATATTTATATACAAATTGTTCCAACTTTTTCTAAGAGATTCCTGCATGATCTGCAATTGTAATACATATATGATATGAGTTTAGACGGTCTTAAACAATAGTTGATGACCGATTTCGAAAAATGTACTTCCCCTGTGTAATAAAACAACTGAAAAGTGGCAATTGATTTGAGTCTCATCTTTGTTTTTTACTAAAGAAATTTCGTTTTTCTATATAGGCTTGCAGCGCATAGTTTGTGCATAATTACAGGCAGGTTTGCTCCAAACAGGGAATAACGACATATATGTGTATTCATTGTATGCCGTTGTGAAGATGAAGAAGATGACTATCATTTTTTGCTTTCTTGTCCGGCTTATAGGGTAATTCTTAAACAATACATTAGTCCATATTATTATAGACGACCAAGTTTTTTTTTTATTTATTGACTAACTACAATGTTCTAGCGTGTCTGTAAACACACGGCTGTTTACGAGGCTTTTATGCTTCGCATTTCTCAAGGTCAAAACAACATATAATACCACCACCGCTAAGTTTCAACTCCTGTATCCTATATTTTGTTCATTTAATCGACTCGACGGTTAAACGCAAAAATGCCCTAGCTCGTGGTGCTGTTTGGTCAGCGTTGAGCCATCGGTTTACTGTTGGTTTTGTTCTTATTTAACACGGGTTCATAATGTATACATTCGTGTTTCTTTTTGCGTTGTTCACGTGAAACTGATATATATTTACTGTATTTTGTCAAGACTTGAAACTGTTAAGTGAATGAACATAAAGTATTTGTATTCGTATGATCGTTACACGCATCACTAAAAGTTATGGAGTGAAGAACATCGTTAAGCTATCGTTTCAATTGTAATTCAATTGTGACCTCGTAACTTAAATAGACACTTAAATATAAAACAAAAACATTCGTTTAGCCATGGTTTAACCTGTCGCACAAATTGAGGAAACACTATACATGTATTCGAATGAAACGAAGCGGGTAATTCGAACTCGTAAAGAAGTTCTGCTTACTTCGACATAATAAGTTGCGACTGTATTCTGATACAAACTGATATAAACAAAACATGCATAAATTGAATAACCTTCTTATAAGTTTACATATCAAAACATTACATTTGCTTTAAATACAAAGACAACAGAACAACAGCGTGTCTGAATAGAAAGTGTTACTTTATACAATTCCGTACCATGAAACCGGCATGTTAAATATACTCCCAAAGTGTAAACGTTTAACCGGACAAAATAATATTATGTATTAAGTATAGTTAATTTTCGATTAACTAAAGTAAAGCTTAAAGGGGATGTCGCTATAACTTTATTGTTTAATAAACTTATATAACCATGTATAAAACATTTGCCAAGGTTTCTTACTGCGAGAAATGTAAACAAATCACGATTTGGCCGGCTCATATTGCTTTGGCGTACATTTTTGTACTTTTACTAATCTATATTTAGCATTTTGTTATTGTATTCTACACATACATCGCCTCTTAAGCTAATATGACTTCGTTCTATTTTTTCTAGTGTCGATGTAGAATATTAAAAGCATTCCGAGCAAAAAATAATTAAGCCTTTATAATTTGCAAATGCTGATAATTTGACACTAACTTCTACCGTAAAACATATTTTTTCCTCCATGATAGATGTTTAGCAAACATTTCATGCACTATTTACAAAAACTGCAAACAATATTTCGAGCTTTAGGGAATCCCCCTTTAAATATTTAATAGGAGTAATAACATGCCATATTTAAATTTGAACTTCTCACTACAGCATGCTCTTGCGCATGCAATGCACAAAGTCTAATATTTTTCATTGGGGAAAGGGTATTCTTAAAGACATTCAATTCCAAGAAAAATTTGTACAACTACGCCATTTTAAAACCCTGTCTCCATATATACACCATTTGACGCCTCTATAGAGGTTGCAATTTGAATATATTGTTAAAATGCAAATGCTCCAATTAACACAATGTTGTTAAAACCATTCAAAAGTTGTGATTTGCGTTCTTCTAGATAATCTTCCTATTTATGATACTTACAATGTGGATGAGGGTAAATAGCATATGGTGTTCACGATTTATCTAATTGATAGGTCTTGCATTACGAGTTCAGATGAAACCATGGTATAGAACGTTAATTTGTTATCCAAATTGCCTGATATGCAGGGTTTGCTATAGCTTAACATTTATAACCGCGCCTTCAGAAGAGAAGTTGTCAACCGCATGAGACGTGAAGCATATTTGGATTTCAAAAGAATCAGACTTTTTGAATTGTACTGTCTTTAACGTAATAAACTACAAAAAATGTTTATGAATGCCACGAGTATTTGTACGCCGTTGTATAATAACAAGCCGTAAAACCTTGCAAACAAGTCACAACGTTAAGAAGGCATACATCAGTTTGTCCAAACTATATAAGGACATAACACCGCTAGGATAACATTAACAAAGTGCCAGTGGATAAATTCATGGAATACTCTAGGGCTTCAGCTGTGATCGAAATCTGCAATAAAAAATAAACTAATGAAACGAAAACACATGTTTAATACACCATATGTTGTACTTAACGCGATTTCATGACATATCCTTTGCAAGACAATAATGTAAAAAACGTAAATGTAGTATCCCTTGCAAACAGCTTGGAGCTTGATCAGACGCCGAGTAACTCAGATTGTACTTATTCTACCAAAGAAAGTTAAATACATATATATGTATATGAGAAGGCAAAAAAGTGCAGACGAGAATATCGGAGACGACAATTGTCGGTCTTTCAAGGGATATGCAAAGCGGCTAATATTTCGACCATAGCATGATCTGGTGGAGATAACATGTCAAGCCTGGATGTAACCGTGGCGTTAAAAACAACAACTATAATAATAATGCAGAGGCAACACGACCACGACGTTTGGAAGCCGCTTTCCGGCACTAATCTAAAGAAAAACAAACGAAATTGGCACTTACAGCCTTTTGAGATCAATAAACTGCTACCATGGCACACTAAGTGCATGTTAAATAAGGACATAAAGAATAAAGTCATCTTCAGACAGTCACAGAAAGGCTAATACTGACAATAAAACTCCTACCGTGGTGCCTAACCCGACTGACATTTACCCTAGAGGGTGTCTGTACAAGTTCAACTGTTGCAATTAGTCGCCCACCAGTCGCGTGAACCATCCACTTATCTGCTAATGAAATACTGTTGGCAAGTTTGGTGCTTCAACTGCAACTGAAGTCGAACCACGTTATCTCAAACTTCGTTAAGTCGAATTTATGCTTTCATCGAAACTTAAATCTTAGCCACAAAAATGATGTTTTCTTTGCTGGTAACATTCGGAGTTCGGGGGTTAGGGCTATTGCATTTAGTTTAAATTATCCGAAATTCGAATTTAATTCGAACTACCTCCTCTCTACTTCGACAGTTTGAGAGTCGACTGTATGTTGGTAAAATTCTTTGTATTGTTTAATACTGTTCAACACTTAACCCTTTCATCCACATTCTTTTTTACACTTATCCACAAAGAATCTAATGAATAAAATGAAATGTAGGGAACAATGCTTCCTTTTAATTGGATTGAAATCATTGTAGAAATATGAGCATGTGTTCGTTGTGAGCAAATGCTCCACGTCCAAAATCGATTTCAATGGCCATCAGTTGCAGAGGGGCTAACAGGCGTCTGCGTGAAGAAACGGTTTACAATGTACATGTAGGAATAACAATAATTTAAATTGCAGAACAAAAATAATGAAGAAAGCTCTATAAATTGGGGACCCGTTTTACTAAAATACTTACGCAAGCGTGAGTCTAAGTTTGCGTAAGTTTTGTGAACGTTTGAGTTTATCGTGTTCTAACATTTACATAGGTATGTTTAAGCGTAAACTCTTCCCCGACTTTACGTACGGAAATAGCACACGTATGTGTGAACGTAACTATAAATATATCCGTTTTGATGCCTATAAATTTTCTACCAGCTCCGTTTTTTTTTACATTTTATACAACGAAATGTCCATAAATATGCTCGTAGGTCGTGGCGAAATAAACACGTTTTAAACTTTTAAGTAGACAAGAAAATTCAGACAACACTTAAGAAACAGGTGAAGTGTTCAAACTGTGTCATTAAAAAATTGTCCTCTCGATTTCGACAGAACTTGTTTCTACTGGATGTAATTCAAAGCCCACATGCGCGTATTCTGGCCATCCGACGCTGCAAATGTGCTTAATTTGCTTAAATCTATTGAGAAACAAGCCAAGTGTCGTTGCAATAGCAGTTTGTCACTGAAAGCTGCACCTTCTAGTTTAAATAATTAATGTCTGCTTCGTAGTTTATTTAATTGAGCAACAATATATCTGTGGTCCATTTGAAATTCAAAGTTATAACAGGTCATACAGAGCACAACAGACACTATAGGCGAAATTGATCGTGTATAACTTGTTTATTTCGTACACTGTTTAAGCTTACACATAATTATGAATCATATCCATGTACTGCTACTAATCTTCAGACTTTAACACTTACATGATCTTGAGCTGAAGACAATGCTAACCCTTACTCCGCTGCGAAAAGTGTCGTCTGCTCAACTCTTTCGTCGTGTTGGTCTATACATCTCGTCCGAATTTCATAAGAGTTTGTAAAGCTATTGTATGGGTGTGAAGTAGCTTGGATCCTCATCTGGGCCGAAGCTTGTTGCAATATAACCATCACAACTTTAGCCGGAGATTGCAAGAAAGGGTTAATAACTCGTTCTAATGGAAAGGACTTACAAGTAAAGGCGTTGTTGTTATTTATACTTTCACTAGTTACTGCCTCCGTCTTTATCACGTTGTGTTTATACCATAACCGGGATGCTTCTCCGCTAATAATGATTAACATGGGATTGGTAACTGTCTACCGTCGGTTGTCTCGTAAACAACGTGAGTTCCATTGTTCAGTATGGCACATAAGTAGTTTTCGATAAAATTCTCGATGCTCATATAAAAAAACACCGATCTGCAATTTTTTAAAAAAGTTAGATTTTTATGGAGATATCCAATTTTCGTTTAAAGCCGATTATGTGTCATTTTTGAAACACACGCTGTTGTGTTTATTGTGGATTGGACGGAGGAAGGTAAAGACGCACGAGGTGGTCTCGCCCGACCGACTACTACATATCAAGTCCTTAAAATAAATCAATTAAAAATTAAAATAAGTCCTTAAAAGTAGTTCCGTCACAATATTGTCGAAACAAGAACCCGGGTGCTATTTTTGTATGGAAAACAACCCCCGTGGGTACAGAATTAGAACCCCGGGTCACCTTTGTTTGTTTCACGTTAGCGTTTTTAACGTGAATGAATTCGGGGGTGGAGGTGTTGCCCTCGACTTGCAATCGCTTGTTCCCTCACCGATGTTGGTTCGAACCTTGCCAGGGTTGACAATTGATTTGGGTTGCGATAGGTCAATGGTTCTTTCAACTTGTCCGTCTTTGCAACTTAGACGGGTTTCTGGTGTCCTCCTCAACTAGTAAATCAGCAGGGGCCGTATTCATAAAGCTCCTAAGGAAAATCTCAAACTTAAGTGAATATTTCAAATGCAGAATTCTTTAATTTTACCCACTATACTTCAATGAAACTTTGCATGCTTATGAAAAGCATAGTTTTTGGGAATATGCATTTGAAATTTTCACTTAAGTTTGAGATTT
>JAULCE010355951.1:0-10300 GCA_032359355.1 Macoma nasuta | reverse complement strand
AAGGCGGCGTCAGATCTGGGACTGCACTATTTTCAATGGCGCATTTAGGCGACTGCGGCGGTGAAAGAGTTAAGAACGAAACGATTCTATCATTTGATATAAGTACTTATCTGAAGCTCTGTCAATATGTTGGTTTCATACCCTCTATATAGTTGTCTTCACTGGTATGATAATAATGTTTTCAACCATTATTGGCTGGCTGTTTCCTTTAGAAGTATGGCAATAAATCGGTCGAGCGGTTATTCAATATTGGCTTTCAAGCAAACATTGCTTTGAACAAAGTGTAATCAAGCTTTCATTGTTTTTGTTGTTATTGTTGATTTACGTCCGTTTCAATCAGCCAGGGCTAATTGGACGTCCCATAGAGATGGAAGCGGATACTGAGGAACCTGGGCAATGCCCTACTCTTTTAGAAGGAATGCCTCCGGTTCTTTTACATGCCCAGTGTATAACACTGAAACATGGGATCTAGTAACAGTCTTCCAAAGGATAAATACCATTCGATTGATCTAGACGAAAACAATTTAAACTTTTCCTCACAAGCTATTTAAGACTTTATCTTGAATTGATATTTGAAATGTATTGCAAGCATTGTTGGAAATGAACATTTGCTCGTTACGAGCAAATGCTCCATTTCCAACTATGTGTTCAATAGTTATCAGAATGAGAGGTGCAAAATGCGCTTCTCTGGCGAAAAGCGAATTAATACTAAAGTTTCATAGTTTATTTGGTATTTTGCACAAGTCCTGCATTCGCAGGAAACATCAGCACAATACAATAGTTATACATTACATACATAAAATCACGTGACAGATTGACAAGATGGCAAATTAAGCTCAGAAAACGGCAATTTGAAAGTAGCCTCGATAATCGTGTTATTAGTGTTAATCATCATCTTAATCTAAATGAAACACAGTGTTACATGAAGAAATGAAAGTTACGAATGCTTTACACATCTATAAATATTCAAGACGTTTATTTGTTTTTTTAGTTTAAAACACACATAAATGCATAGACAGATGTTTTATTCAGTACAAAAGCCTTAGGTCCATCAGTACAATGTAGCGTATTCATACAGTTTTAGCATGGTCAACAGTAAAACGGTAAATATATTCCAACATAACACTTAAACTAGTTATGCATATATAGTAGCTAAGTAAAGCGATTTTGAATAATTGAGTATTTGAGAGGAAAATGAATGAAAATTATATAATTCCGTCTCATGCCGTGCACTGTATAAACAACGTAGGCCTGAAATCTGATAATTCAGAATTTTTGGTCTACGTATTTATAAATGCATCAATGATAACAGTATAAACCTCAACCAGAGAGTCTCCGGAAAGGCTATCCGTCAAGAGTCTAATCCGTTTTTGTTCGTTCAAAAGGAAATTTGTTTAGGATTTGTCATTAAGAAAGTAATATTCATTTCTTATTTGAAAACACTTGTGAACATAAATTGCTAACTGTTTTAGTAGCATGACATTATCAGTTTGTAATAGTTCTGTAAACTTAAGATTAGTTGGATATTTCCAATAATATGGCTGTATATGCTTTTTTCTTAAATCTGTTAATAAAGAACATTTTAACAAAATATGGGATTCGTCTTCTAAGGAATTACAAACAATACATTTTCTTTCATTTTTTATATTTCGTGTGGCTTGTGCCACCGTCCTGTCTCTATTTGTAATTAATGTGAGGATACCCTCAATCTCATTAAGTCTAAAGTTAGTTATTGTTGCATGTTCTAAATGTATCTTAAAGCCAAATTCTGCAAATAATCGGTATGAATTTGCAAGTGTTGATTTTTTTTATTTCATTAATCCAAATTTGAACAAATTGGTCATTTAATCTTTGCCTCAATAATGAAAGAAAAACATCGGCATTTCTAGCACCTTGATTTAACCATGCATAGCTTAAACCCAAGTTTTCTAGTAATTGTTTAAGTTATGATGTCCATGAAATTTTATTTGGGTGTTTTCCATATCTTTCAACATCATGTCATAAACCAATTTAACATATTTCGTACCAGGGCTTTCCAGTATTTTTAGCCAAAAACGTATAATTGAAAGATATCTAAAAATTTGTAAATTATGCCTTCCTAACTCACCATATATGAAATTATTCTGCGTTTGTTGCCGAACCCCAAGTAATTGCTTACAAAATTGTAAATGAACACGTTCTAAATTGTTTTCCTTTGTAAACCCCCACACTTCGCTCCCATAATTCAGTATTGGTAAGATCAATTTGTCGAAAAGATCTAGCATATATTTTTTATATACAGTCTATTATTATAAACCGAGTGAGTTATGTGTAGTCTATTAGTATATACCGAGGGAGTAATGTGTAGACTGTTATTATAAACCAAACCGATGGAGTAATGTGTAGTCTGCAATTATAAACCGAGGGAGTAATGTGTAGTCTATTATTATGAACCGAGGGAGTAATGTGTAGTCTGTTATTATAAATCGAGGGAGTAATGTGTAGTCTATTATAATAAACCGATGGAGTAATATGTAGGCTATTAGTATAAACCGAGGGAGTAACGTGAGGTCTATTATTATAAACCGAGAGAGTAATGTGTAGACTATTATCATAAACCGAGGGAGTAATATGTAGTCTATTATTATAAACCGATGAGTGATGTGTAGTCTGTTATTATAAACCGAGTGAGTAATGTGTTGTCTGTTATAATAAATCGAGGGAGTCATGTGTAGTGTATTAATATAAACCGAGGGAGTAACGTGTAGTGTATAATCATAAACCGAGGGAGTAATGTGTAGTCTGTTATTATAAACCGAGGGAGTAACGTGTGGTCTATTATTATAAACCGAGGGAGTAACGTGAGGTCTATTATTATAAACCGAGGGAGTAACATGTAATCTATTATTATAAACCGAGGGAGTAACGTGTAGTCTATTAGTATAAACCGAGGGAGTAACGTGAGGTCTATTATTATAAACCGAGGGAGTAATGTGTAGTCTATTATTATAAACCGAGGGAGTATTGTGTAGTCTATTATTATAAACGGAGGGAGTAATGTGTAGTCTGTTATTATAAATCGAGGGAGTAACGTGTAGTCTATTATTATAAACCGAGGGAGTAATGTGTAGTCTATTATTATAAACCGAGGGAGTAATATGTATACTATTATTATAAACCGATGGAGTAATGTGTAGTCTATTATTATAAACCGAGGGGATAATGTGTAGTCTATCATTATAAACCGAACATATCATATACATGTACATTACCCTTTAATGAGTGATTTACATCAGAAAAATATCGTTCAAAAAGCAGTACAGCAACCTGTGTAAGACACAAATGTAACAAATAGTAGACCCAGATCAAAATGCGTCAACTTGATTTTGCAATTTCACAAGTATGTTTAGATCCTTTCCAAAGTGTTATGCTTTTAACCCTTTCGGCGCCAAATAAAAAAAATGGCGACTGTGACTAGTTTCAGATAAAATATTTTAGCGTAGTCAATCACAGAGACGATTAAATATGTGTTGGTATACATGTATTCCGAAACGGTTTAAACGGGACTCAAATTTGTTGCAAAATAGTGAAGTCCCAGGTCCGACGCCGCCTTATCTGGGACTGCACTATTTTCAACGGCGCATTTAGGCGACTACGGCCGTGAAAAGGTTAAGCCATGGTACTCTTTGAACCGTCGGATGACACGAGGCGGAGGGTTGTAACCCTGAGAAGGAATATGGTTCTTTTCCGGAATTACAGATAAAAGAAAAGAACTGCTCACCAAGAAATCGCTGGAAAGTCAATTACTTTCACATAAAGATATCACTTTAATCCTAATATCCTGCAAAAAATGTTGATCTATATTCCATTTTGTTCAGGGTGTACTTGTAAGAAAGGCTAGTCTTTACCGTGCCCATGCTAACGTCAGACAAACGAATTGCAAACAATCAGGAGCACTGATATTTGTCAGGTCATCTTTGTTTAAGATTTTATATAACTGTAAGTGTCTGCAAATAATAAATAACAAAGAACATTAAATGAGCGCTGCTGTGGGATTTCCAACTATAAGGCAGTTCAAACAGTGTAGACCTATACCAGTTGCCATGTTGAAAATAATGCATCTAGCTACAGTGCAAACTAGTCCATATTGTGTAGAACAAAACAGTGATGATTTGGCCCAGTTTCAAACAGTGTAGTCCCAGATCAGATGCCACGTCAGAGACGTGGCATCTGATCTTGGTCTACACTATTTGAACTGTCCTATTGTTGGAATTCGCACAGCGGTTGTGAATGAGACAAAAATTGCACATGGAGTGCAAGGTTTAAGTGTAATAATGATATAGACTAGATATGTAGCCACAAATACACCATATTTGCTGAAGGAATAAACATCAACAAATATAGCCTTTGCAAAATTATCTTCTTATGTTATGTATGTCAAAACTAACAGCGATGATTTTCAACATACATACATTTTAAAACATTCATAATAAACAACATTGACCACAACTTTCTTTTTTCAAGGGCATACACACTTTGGAATTTTGTTCTCACTTAGTCTGCAATTAAAGTAATTAACACCAATGGTGGGGTAGTAAAAGAATAGTATGGCAATAAAAGTGCAAAAAATCATTTCAAGCTTTGGTGGTTTTCTCAAATCAATAACAATGTTTCTAAATGATCACTGCATATCTGAAACAACCCACACTACCATAATGCAAACAGTGTAGACCAAGGACAGCCAACAATTTCAACCCATACCCTTGTATATTATTATTTAATTATCCACATTGAAATCACCTGAGAAAGGAAAACACTAATATTGAATGCTGTTGAAAACAATGTGGAAAATTGAGCATTTGCTCATTATGAGCACATGCCCCATTTCCCACAATGTTTTTAATCTTCATTTGCTACAGAGGCACTCTAACGAGTAGTTATATCATGTTTTTCTTAATATCTGGATCATCACTCTTTGTCACATCTGGTGTAGATTGATCTAGTGTATACACTAATTATATGACAAGCAATGAAGACCTCACTCTGCTGTGGAGATGCATGTTTTATAACAGAGCTGGCTGAGAGAAAATAGATGTCATGGTAAAAATAACAATGAAGGCAAATTAACCCATTTAATGTTTCAATTTTAAGTGGACTCTCCAATGTTTTTAGAAAAAGGACGAGTTTATGTTGCCTGTTGAGGATTGTTTCTGAAAAATATTTTAAAATATATCAATCAGTGCAGACCCTGATAAGGGGACTTCGTCTTCAAGAGCCCTCTGATCTGGGTCTATATTGTTTGCAAAGAACTTATTTAGTTTTTTACCACACTGAAAGGGTTAAGCAGGGAATTCAACCTCTGCCACACAAATATTGTGTAACAAATTGTTATCTCAAATTATTTACAATTTTTGCAGATATAAGCGTCACAGAGTTTGAATCTTAGATAAGGCCCTACATTTTGGGGGGCTGTTTTTGCATGATTTCCAAATCGGTCTGTGGTATTGAAAAGGTTAATATTTATCCCGCTATTCATGACTGGGCAAAACTGGGTTGTCGTATAAGGTCTACTTTCCCATGACACTTCCTTTTAAGAGGTGTGGTGGGAAAAAAAATCCTCAAATTACCCCTAACCACATTCAATTTCACTCTGCACATTGTGATATTAACTTACCTTTTACCATTAAACACTAGTCTTTAAGGACAAAGCAAGAAAATGAATGAAACATGCAATCCAAGTTACTGCATAAATTATGGTATATCAGTTGACACAGACTTTCAATTCCTTTCACTTTTAAATAAAATCTGAATTCTTATTTCCTCACAATTGGTTGTAGAACATCCACAAATAAAGCAGTTGGCATTAAATATATTAGTTTTCTCCAGAAATTGCTACAAAAACCAACCAGTTATCCACCACACACGCACACAAACATTTTTCAGTATAAATCCTCTGTACAGGTTTCCTGATAACGTGCTTATCTAAAATGCCAAAATCCTTTCTTCTTCACTAAACCCTATAGTGTGACCACTCATTAGAATCGTCTTAAAAAGACGATTCTAACGAGTGGCCACATTGTAGGGTTTTGTGATAAAATATTGAAATTTTGTAAAAAAAATAATGTGTCATTTACGCATGCTTATCTGTAAAACTGCTCTATAGCATCCTTGCTTCCAGTTGTAACACGTTTGGTCATAGCCTGGTTCACTAATGAACCTCTCAAGGTAGACTTATTGAATGATTATTGATTTTTTGAAAATCCAGCTAGTACACTGTGCTTTCAATTTGTACATGACTTGTATAGTGACAGTGACTTGAAACTGTCTGGTAGCGAAAGGATTTTGTAGACTAAACCAGTAAGTCTATAAACCTTTGCAAACAGTTTGGATCTAGATCAGGCTCAACAACATGTGGGGCCTGATCTTTCATCCAACCTGTTTGACATAAAGATTACCTTTCCGCAATATTAAGGATGAGTGTATTACATTTGTTTGAAAAGGCCACAGACAAAATTTAGAAGACAACATTATACTCTGTATGTAAAAAGTTAATCCCCAGAAACAGCAAGGAATTAGCAATACAAGGAGCTAAGGTCTAGGGTTGTATTCACAACATTTCTTGACTTCAGATTAGCCTCAACTACAAACTTTAGTAAAAACACATTTTGCCAGTAAAAACAATAATTTTTCACATTTCTTTTTATCCCTTTACTTCATATAAACACCTTTTCAAGCCCATTGCAAACTGTAGATCCAGATCATACTGCTCTCTTAGGAGCTCTTTGATCATGGTATATACTGTGTCACTTTTTAAAAAATCTTCCAGTCTTTATAATTTATTTTCTGATTAGCCCGTAGACAACTTTTTAAAAAAATTTTTGCTCTATTCTGTAAACTTGGTCCAGTCATTCATCTTCAGTGAAACTATGGTCAGTTGGTCCAAGTGTCTAACAGCTTTGATTCGAATAAGTTGCCGAGTAACTCTACATCGGGATCCTAGCTATTAGGAATCGTGCAGCTGTGTGGTAGGCAAATCATTAACCCTTTCCTCCACAATCTACTTTAAGTCTTACCCACAAGGAAAGCATCTGATGAAATATATGAAAATCTAGGCCAAATAATTGTATTGGCATCATTGTAGGAAATGGAGCATTTGCTTGTTACGAGCAAATGCTTCATTTCCTACAATGTTTTCAATAGCCATCAGTAACAATGGCACTAAAAGGCGCTGTTGTGGAGGAAAGGGTAGAGACGATCAATCTCCATGGCATAAAATGATAGAAAGGGAGATCATGGATTAAAACTACAGAACAGATCCTCTACAGTTGTCTCCCTTTGGTAAACTGCCCTGAAACCGTCCTCTTATCAGGTTGGTTGCAAAGCTATCCTGCACTGAATGTGTTAAAGTATATCATTTCAACCCTCATTAACTTTCATGGATTGTTCCATAGTCAAATTTTGGGTCAGTCTACATTAAAAATTTGGGGATATTTACATATATATATTGGTCTTAGGGTTAAAAGTAAAACACAATAGCCAAGTTTCAACTTAACTATTATAAGATGTCTTACCTGTAAGGTCGTAGCTGTGAACCTTTCCTGGATCGACTGATGTCGGATTCTGTAGGAGAGCCATCTCTTCTAGAATCTAAAAGAAAATCAATACATGTATATCTGGTTTAAAACAATCAAATCTCTTTTTAGCTGCCATCAAAACAGGTATCATGGCAATGATAAATTACAGGACCTTCAGTTCCTTAATGCTTTACAAAAGTAATGAAGAAAGCTTTCAAAGGAGCTTCTGCATAACTATTGTTCTGCATTAAACAATCACCTGCCTTAAAAACCACTGTTGCCTTGCTTTAGTTGGCCTCTTAATACAGATTTGACAGTACATGAATTGTGCAATATGCCAAGCATACCAGATCAGGGGCCATAATTAGATGACTTGGTACAAAACTGTTGTAACTCCATCACATTTGTGAGGGAGTTACAATAGTTTTGCACCAAGCCATCGATTTTCACAAAGCTTCTTAACCCTTTTCTCTACAAGCTATTTCTAGACTAATCCACCGAGAAAGAATCTAATGAAAAAATGAATATCTTGGAAGAGGAAAAAAATACATTTTTGAATTATATTGAAATCATTGAAGCATTCGCTTGTTCTATTTGCTACAATGTTTTCAATAGCTTTCAGTTACAGTTTTGCTAAAAGGCGCTTCTGTGGAGGAAAGGGTTAAATCAAGGTTTCATTGCTATACTTCACTAGCAACTACAATTTTGAAAAATTGTCAATAAATTGGGAGTTAAATTTAAAACTTGAAGAAGAAAATAAATCCCAATTTAAACTGTGTAAATATGGCTAAAGATAATGTTTCATTAACAAATTTACTCAAGTTGATAAATATATAGCTGACCTGTGTATTTTATCAGACCACTTTAAATATTCTAAATACAGAATGTTTTGCATTCAATCTGCAAAAGGATAATTTGCTAAAATGTTATCGAAAAGTTTCATGCAATCCACAAGTGCACACATGTAAACCTAGGTACATAAGTTCCTAATATATCTACATCTTAAAATGTGTTTACTACATATCTGAAACTATTAAATCTACAAATGACAGTAGTCTAAACCACAGCTTAACTGTTTCCGTTATACTAATGTTGGGACCAGATCCGGCTTTTGCTAAGAGACTGGAGATTGTGCTCACTCAAAATTTCAACATTAGATACCTCATTCAATTTTATTGTCACAGCACTAAAATTTTGTCTGCAAGTGAAACATGGAATGTTTCACTGGTACACACAATTATAGTGCAGTAGCAATAAATACCTCATACAATTTCATTGCCACTGCACTAAAATTTTGTCTGCCAGTGAAACATGGAATGTTTCACTGGCAGACACAATTATAGTGCAGTAGCAGTAAATTTGAGGTCAATATCTGAAATTGAAATTTTGAGTTTGAGCACGATCTCAATTTGAGATGCTTAGTGAAAGCCATGCCAGGCCCACTATCACTGAACTTCTTCCGCTGAGACTTTGCTCAAACTGAAATTTTCAATTTCAGATATCACCTTGAATTTATTGCCACTGCACTGAAATTTTAACTACAATGTCAAATGGAACTTTTAACTGGCAGTAATTAGTTAAGCCAAGTGGCAATATATAATCAAATAAGAAATCAAAAGTTGAAATTTTGAGCAAAGTCTCAATCCGAGAAATTTAGTGAAAGCTGGGCCTTGGCAAACAGTTTTGAAGTTTTGCTCCAAAGAAATGTTATGCCTGATTTCACTCTAAAACTCAATTGATGGACAATAAAATGGAATAACTTTGACAAGTGACAACTGCCACTGACCAGTATCTTGAATTTTTGTTAGAAAAGGGTTAAACTTTCAATTTCCTAAAACAATACACAATCATGCAAGGGCCATAACCACAAACACTGGTGAGTCTCAAGTTGAGACTCAAGCTCAGAATCAGACTCAGGGCAGAAGAGTTGCCTTTCAGTGAAAGTAAATTCTTCAAGCCCTGAGTCGGAGATTAAGGCTACCATAGTCTCACTTTTAGTTTCACAAATGTACAAGCAATATATTGATCCACAAATTAGTAGGCATGTCAAATCAGTGCCTTCAAAAGACTTTTCAGCAATACGATGGTAGGAACACTATTTCTCATGCATCATGTTAGTCACTTAGTACTGGCAATAATCTATGCACAAAGTTTAGGGCCTGATCAGAGGGATGTAGTCTCAACCCTTTACTCCATATGCTAATATCTAGACTTATCCACAATTAAAGCAAATTTTGAATAAGAATATTATGTTAACAAGGGGAATGTTCAATTTTTAAATTGTACTGAAAAATCTGGTAGGAAATTGAGCATTTGCTTGTAATGAGAAAATGCTTCATATCCAAAAAATGTTTCAGGAGTCGGCTAGTTCAGAGGTGCCAAAAGTTGAGCAAAGCCAGAACAAACTTATGTTAAGTAAAGAGCTAAAATAAATATTCTTGGATGGAAGAGTTAACTGCAGAATGATAATCCCTTACTGGGCATCTAATCTGAACCCAAGCTGTTAGCAATCAACAGCGAAATTGTTAGATATATACAAAGGATTAATATTCTTTAAAAAGAAATCCACACAAAAATATCAGCTAAAATTATTAACCTTCAACATTTTATAATTTAACCTATTACTTGATAAATTATATTTATGTTGGCTTGGAATATGGCCCACGTCATGCGAAAAGGGGCACTCGGACATAGCAAACAGTGTAGCCCCAGACCAGACGCCACGTCACTGACGTGGCGGCTGGTCA
>JAULCE010355840.1:0-10302 GCA_032359355.1 Macoma nasuta | reverse complement strand
AAACGATCAAAAGCAGATTAAAATAGACTTCGATGCAAACCAACTAAAATATTCCTCAAATTAAAAAAGGAAATCGGAGCAGACACTTATAACTTAACTTTACGTAATGGGAAACATAATAACTGACCAAACCGCCATAAGACGACAACAACACTTGTACACAAATCTTTATGATAATAAACAACCACAATATTCCAAGCGTCATCTTCTTTAACAATATCATAGATGAATAAAACAATGAAGGGACACATTCATGTGAATGAATGTTAACTGAAAAGAATGTGAATACCCAATGAAAGAAATTACAATCTCTAAACTTCCTTGGAGCAGATAGCATATTTACATAAGTCTTCAAAATAATTTGGCCTTCTACATTAATTACTCATATCAGCAACACAATTAACAGAACTGTACACACAAGGACTCATACCACTATGTCGTAAAACAGACAAAGACATACTTCTATTAACTTACTTGAGTCACATTTGGTTGCTGGATAGAGTGTATACCAGAAGAATACACCCAGTGGCGGACCAAGGATTTTTAGTAAGCGGGGGGGGGTAAGGTCTGAAATTGGTTTCTACCTCTCACCGAGTGAGTTCACTGAATATTCACTGTAGATGTATCAAACTACTACAGACAGTCGGTAATTTAATACATCTACAGTTTATTACTCAGTGTTGATAGTATTAATTAGATAAAGAATTATGCTAGCCTCGAAAAATCTTCATATTTTATGAATTCTACACTATTTTTCAAACGGTTTCACCAAATTCATGGACAATTTTAGAGGGGGCGCGCGCCGGGTTAGCCCCCACCTGAATCCGCCTATGGAAACAGCCACATCCAATAAAATGAAGAATATGTTGAACTCGATAATAGATATCTCGCGAACAGCGAACGAAACACATCGAATCGGGGCAAAACCCGGGAAATCGTCAACCTATTGTTTGCAGTACTGTACTTTAATTACGCATGCAACGTTCAACGAATTAAGCTGAAACCTACTATTTATACTTATATCCTGTCACGGTACAAGTATGTATCAAATATAGACAATAGATCCTACCGTTTATCTCTACCTTTTTGTTTCGCCAGAGACGCACTTTCCAAACCTACATATGTTGTCTTGTTTGGCTACTACTCTTATGCAGACACCACACATTTAAGTTAAAGTCTATAGTATTTGCATTCATATATGAATACTGTTCACGTTAATTTGTTGTCATGTGTATTTGTTTATTGCGAATGGGTATTGTATGGCTCTCTTGAATCGGTATGAATAAAGTATCAATCAATATAATGACGACGAAACTAGTCTGCTAGGATGTTTTCTGACTATGAATAAACATTTGCTACATTAAAACAAGTATGTATGTTTAAAAATCTGAAACAGTTAGATTCTGGAAATAGACTGATTAAAACCCTTTTATTCCAATCCCCGAAATGCATCATAATACAATGGTCACATGACTGATTTCTTCCCTGTAAAAAGGAGTCCAACAGGGATATTCTCCTTGCACCATATCCTGTTGTTATTTTTATTGAATAACAATCACATGAAATATTAAATAAAAATGGTATCAAAGGTATTAACGAGAAGGAAAGAAAATACCGAAATACCGAAAATTATAGTGGGGGTCCGAAAAATCGAAGGCTCTAGATGTTATGTTCTACACGAACAAACACCGTTTATCAAATGAAAATAATAAAGTAATTTTTTAAAGACTATTTTGAAAAGATTGCAGCATAGAAAATTGACTTTTTAGGTATATTTAACGTTATAAACATTTTGTCTGGGCCTTTAAACCAGATCAAATTTAAACACAAAACAATCAGTAAATTAATATAAAGCCGGGTGTTAAAGAATGACACAATTAAACTGTCTTAATTCATTAAAATGTACTTGGATAAAACGATTTATGATGATAACAACAATGGTTAATGAAATAAAATATATACACCAAAAATCAAGTATGGAAGAAAGCATCTAGTTGAATATGAAATGAATAAAGATATAACTATAATATAGTTTGACGCCGTAATAGTATCTACAGAATCTACCATTGTTTACTTCACTACTATCAATACTGTAAATGTTAAATCAAGGAGAAGAATTATATAAGCCAAGTTTCCGTTCTTATCTTATTCACATGCTTGTCTGTATAAACTAATTTTAAACTAAACTAAAAGTATAATTTACAGCAATTTCAAGGACATAATATTCTAAAAACAACTTATTTAGTCATCGACAGATCAAGGGGAACGGAAACGATATCAGTTAAACAAATTATATTTGAATAATCGAAAGGACCTTGATGGAAACAAAAACCGATATGCTTTGAAGATTGGTAAGTAAATAGTATAAATTATGTCGATGACTTAAGGATACTACAGTTTCATTACTTCTTATATTCAACTGATATTTTTAGTTACTTTAAACACTAAAATAGTACACTAAACTATTTTCAATACATCTATAGAAACAAAACTTCAAAACTTTCAAACTTGATACGTAGTGCGTATAGGTCCAACGGATAAAATGTTAATAAAATATAAGAATAAAACAAGTTATACGTGCAACTTTTTTTCTGAATGCAAATAAAAAGTCTGTGTCATTCATTTTGAAAATTCATATACGCATATCAACTTTGGGTAAACATTTCAAACAACCTAGACACATAAAGTTCAAAATATATTTTAGCTACCAAATAATATTCTTTGTGTTAGACACACAATGGAAACTACACTATTTTACAAGCAAAGCAAAACTGTATATTCCTAACCGCGAAGTATTTGATCTTCAAGAAAAAGTGCTTAAACGAATTACCAGTCACATCATATTTACACAAACCAATAGCAATTGAAAATAGAAAAGCATCAAAACCCGTTGAAAAGAAATGGAGAGCATTCCTTCAATCACCATAAAAATCGATCTCTACATCATAATTGTAGAACAACCTAACCACTAAAACATTGAATTTAAAATATAACAATTTCAAAACAAACACATTCCATTACTGTTTAACAAAATGCATTTAGTGTTTTTGTCGAACATTTCTTTATTTATCTTAAACGTATATAATATATTATCATCCAGAAGCCCATCTCTCGCCACCTTTCTTCTCTCATTTTTGTATATACACACACAATAGTGATTGTAGTTTGATACGTGAACATGACATTTTACATGTAAATTTAAAAAGAAAATAAACACTATACTATTGTATGTACTTTGTGCACGAACGATTGAAATATATTTTCATTGCAAAACATAGAGTGAACATAATTCAGATAACTGAAGCTCAGCTAGTATAACTCAATATCAACACATTACAAATACTTCAATTTCAATCGAACATCGGACAGATAAAAGTATCCCCACCAGCTACGACATCATGAGTGTCAACACTCCACATGTTCTATATCCTTTGAAATACCGGCAATGGACGTCTTCGATAGTTTCGTCTGCATAAATATATTGCCGACGTCACAGGAAAAGGGGCACTCGGACAAATGAAAAAGCGCTGACCCAGCTCTATTTCAGCGCTATTATTCCAGCATCTAGTCATTTACCATTTTTATTCAGCTAAAGATAGAATTGGATGACATCTAAGGCTGCAAACAGTGCTATGCCCGAGTGCCCCTTTTAACATGACGTGGTTCATATATTAATTTAGCATTTTGGTAGAATAAGTGTAATCTGAGTGCCAAACAGCTTGGAGCTTGGTCAGTCGCCGAGTTACTCGTCGTTTGATCAAGCTTCAAGCTGTTTGCAAAGGTTACTACAATGACAGTTGTTACGTTACAGTCTTCCAAAGGATATATTCATGGATTGTCGATTGCTTGGTGTTCTTGTCACTCTTAAAAATGATAATAACGCTGCTTCTGTTTATGGACTGCATCCAAGGACTTCAAATCGAAGAGATGGCCAACCTGTGTATGTCTGTGGATAGATCCGCACACAGCGGGCAACCAAATGTGTGCCCAGTGTATGACTCACCAACGTCGTCCTGTCTGAGTTTCCCTTGAACACCTGTTGAAATAAAAGAGGGAAATAGATTTATTTCAATCCCTTCGTAAACCATTTATCTCATTATCTTCTACAATATATTTAGATTGTGACGTCATTGTTCTTTCTTAGCTTACTAAACCTAATCTCAAAGACTAAGAATTGCTTAATTACAATGGTTTAAAAGACATTATGTGAAATAGAGCATTTGCTCCAGAGGAGCAAATGTTCTATTTCTCATAATCTCTTTAAATGTCAGCCACAATAGATACGCAATTATGTGTCTCTAGGAGGGAATGAGTTAAAATCTTTTTCATTTTGTTTTTATTTACACCAGTACATTCACATAAAAACTGATACAAGGCCGTCTCATCATTATATGATTTAATTATTAAATCATTTGCAAACTCTATTCAAAACACATTATGGCAACGTTGGTAATACATCATTTGTAAACTGTGCAGACCCAGATCAAAGTGATCCTGGAGGAGCACTCTGATCAGAGCTCTGCATTGATTGTCATAGTTTAATACTAAGGGGAGGAAATGACCCAAATGCCAACATAAGCGATTGATATTTTGAAATTGGAACAGTCCATTGTATATTAGCCTTTTAACGACTTCAAATAAACATAGAATCTAACCGGACACTGTTTTTAAAATGTTGCATCAATTTTGATATAAAGATTATGAAATGCCGTTAGGGACCTTTCTGCCAGCCAATTACCCACACTATTACAGGATGAAACTGTTTGTCACTGAAATAGCCCAGTCACACACTGGATTTCGATTACCTGCAATCATTTGCGACTCAGAGCTTTCCTCGATCGGACACTATCATGGCGATTATCTGCAACATCGACCTCCCAAATCAACTAAAGATTACCTGTGATTAACTAAGACTACCTGCAACAATGGCGCGGCCTGTTAAAGACTGCCATCTCAGTCGTTTTAAACAGGTCGTTTACCTAAGTGTGACTGTGCCTTAACTGTAAGAACTCTACATACTCTGTCGTTTCCAAGGCTGTCCTCAATTGTAGTAAAAGACCCGCAGTCAGCGCTTGTTAAGACCTTGTATGATTCCGTCCACTCGTCGTCGCAGCACGCTCCTTGCGTGATCACCTTAGTGATAATCTTTGTAGTAAAGAAGTTAACCTGAAAATATGCCAATCGCAATCAAATTGATGTCGTTAACCAACTTGGATCCGAATCAGACGCCGAGAAACTCGGCGTCTGATTTGATCCAAATTGATTGACACTTAGGCAACATTATCAACAAATTTTAAGCGAACCGAACGAGTTTAACAGATCAAGCAAACGAGAAATCAGCGTTCTATGCTTTTTGGCCGCTGGTTAATGGGTAGCATCGGTAGTTGAAGTTTGAGAAACACAATGTTTTGATATAGTGCAAAAGCCAACTCAACGTAAACGCAATGTATATAACATGAAAAATGACAATTCTCTGGGTTTTTTTGAAAATGGATTAACACTGTGGAACTCAAACACTTTGGATCCGGATCATTTGAACTTCCGGTAATAAAGGTTTATCAAAATAGTCCATGCAAATTCGAGTCAAAGACGTTTGACTGTATTTTCGAAGGGGATGTATCGCGCGAAAGTTCGTTTGATCGATCATCGATTGCACAAACTTACTAGTCCCACACGTACTTAGAAATCACTGAGATTTTTAAAGCAAATACCTCAGTGTTCCCTCACATCCGGGCGTTCAAGAAAATGATACATTATTTGGACAAATCCTACAAATAGTATACATTGCTTATTAACAATTTACTCCTTAGGCACGCCTTATGTCGTCATATCTTTAGCCCTTTATTCCACTGGATATGTTTATACTAATCCACAAGGAAAGTCTCTGACAAAAAAATTAAAATCTAAGCAAAGGAAAATGCCATAATTGAATCGTATTGAAATCTTTTTGGGAAATCGAGTATTTGCTATTTCCAAAATAAAATGTTACAGATGCGCTGAAAAGCGCTTCTGTGGAGTTAGGGATTACATGTAACAGATGACAACAAACAAATCGTGGGGAACATTTCCTCGTTACAGACAAATATTATTTCCCGTACCGCGTTATTACAACACCGTTATTAATCAAAGTGCTGAAAATCACTGTAGGCCTGGGGCTTGAATTGGATAGTTTTAGTGCATGGCTTAAGTACGTCATGCAATACATTTGCATACATACATATAAACTCCAAAAACCCTATTGATATGATAAACTTACATTTTGAAAATAATTGTATTGTATCACAGATTCACAGTGCATCTTTACAGTATCAAGAGCTTGCATATTTATGAATGCGCTGAATTACTAAAACATTTTTTTCACCGTCTTGTTCAATACTCAGAACAAGCAAATTCGCTGAATTGATATTCCCTGCCAAAATATATTAAGGAGAAGGTAAAGGCTCTAAGAGTTTTCCTTTGTTATTTACCCTTATACTACTGAGCGCGACCACAAATATAATGTTCTTAAAAACCGCTTTAATCAAGATCAAGCGGTTTGAAATTCGGCAAAAGCAAATCGCCCACATGTTTTCGTAGTTTTTAAACACATTGACAAATTTCATGTCTAAATACCGACAATTGACTTTATATTTAATATATTGCGTTGTCAGCCTACTATAAACCTTTTCATGCTGTTAAATGTCGATTGCTGAAATTGCTGTCTGTGTGATTTATGCATTTTGCTTATATCTGTGTCTGTGCTTCATTGGCATTAGTTGAAGGGGATTAACTCTTGTTCATTACAAACAGTAATATGATTCACTCCCGTGGACTATGACGTCATCCGTTAATTTCTTTAAGCGCTGCTGAGTGTATACTTTTTAACCTTATAGCTCGTTCTATTTAAACGGATTTTTCAAATACTCGACAACGGACGTAGAAAACTGTTAAGCGTTTGATAATTATTCGTTTTATGTTGAAAAATGTCAGAGAAGTACATAAAATTGTTACCTTTGACAACCTGAATCAAGGTCTATTCGCCCCCAACCCAATTCAACACATTGACTATGACGTCAACCGTTAAAAAAGAATGTGAAAGTAGAATCAATGAATGTAGAGTTTGGTATTATTAAACAAGTCTTATGATATTGAGTCCACTCTACAACATAATAACCTATAACACTTTCAGTGCTTTAAATGTGCAGACTTTTGAAAGATAAAAGCACTGAAGGCATGTAATTTGTCGCATTTTAGAGGAACTTTTTTGTGTTGTATGTCTTCGGAAATTGGGTCAAAGTTTGTAGCCCCAGGCAAGCCCCAGGCCAAAAAGCAAAAACAAATCGAGTAAAATGGTATAGGTTTTTCAGCCAAGCAACATATTACAGGATGTATTTTATCTCGAGAGTGCCATAATCCAGAAAAAATAAGGAGTTTTTACTCTCATAATTTTATCAAAAAGGAAGTAGAATCAGATTTTACGCTGCGACTGACTGCTGTGATAATTAGGCTGTCAGAAATGGCCCAAGTAATGTTAATACGTGATATTCATAGGTCCATTACAGACCCAGAACAAATCCTCGAGATATATGCGGAATAAATCAGAGAGCGATGCATTTAATTTTTAGCAAATTTAGAAGGTGTCATACGTTATTGAAATAGATTTAAATAATAAACACCAATATTTAAAAAAAAAACAAGATCGCTGACTAATCGGAGCCTCAATACAGAGTGGACGCTTACTAAATGTTTGGTGTGTATAGTGTAGCAAATACCCACAGGTTTAGAACACCTAACCGGTGTAGGAATTGCAACAAGCAATGTTATTTACCAAAATGTTCCCTAAAGTCTGTAGATTATGGAATAAAGTTTTATTATATAAAAACTGGTCCCATGTGTGAGAAAAACAAGATGGCGTTCAAGATGGCCGCAACAAAATAGAACAATGTCAAATAACACATATTTTGCCATTTCCCAGAAGTTTTGTACATGCATCAGCAAAACCTCTTTGGGTATGCTTGATCAACAATAACCTTTAAAATGGTTTACAAAACTTTATATTAGGTTATAGAGAGAAAGGTCATTAAAAGGTCAAAGGTCAACTTTCGTATAATTTTGACTGTCGTCAATATGGTTTCCGTTCCCGAATACACAAATTGGAGGTAATCAATGCAAAAACTTCCCCAATTATAATAGTAAAGTATGTCCTATAACTGTGTAACAAAATTTGAAATTCAAATTTGGTTTTCATGGCATTAATTGAGCCAGAACCTTGCTTAACCAAAAATGCGCATATTGTGTTTTGTACACTTGCTGACTTATCCATAGTAACTGCATGCTAACTATCAACACAACACGAACGGAAATGTATTATTTTAATTCTAAACTGTTTATCTACGATATGCCGTGGGTAAATTTTTATTTAAATGATGCAGCTTAATGTCATGGTCAATATCAAGGTCAAATAAAATGGCATAGTTAACGAACCTCAATATATTGTAAACATAAGGGGCGCTCTGGTCAATACAATGTTCTAACAGCTGTAATACACAAAAAAGATATGATATATGGAAGAAGCAAAGATTTTCTAATATGAGAATGATTTCTATTATCATCTTCTATGACTGACATTTTGTGAAAGTAATGTGCTTTTGCAACAAGGCTGCAACTGTTTTAATTTTGTCGTAGCCGAGTGGTAAAGCGCTCGACTCTTGGTCCAGTGGTCGTGAGTTCAAAGCGCCTCTTTGGAGGGAAGGAGTAAAGCTGTTTTATCAACAAAGCAGCGCACACATCAACATAGTTTACAATACATTGAACGTAAAGATGGCTAAAGGGCTGAGATTTCCCTACTACTTCCGAATCCCTGATACAAAAACATTACTCATAAAAGATCCATTAATTATGATAAATGTACACTATTTCTACATTCGTACCGATCCGCAACACACAATGGTGATTTTGGGACTAAGGTATGGACGCGCTGGAGGGACATTTAAACTAAACAGTTGAGACTTACGACTCACGGTTTATGACTTACGACTTATCAATTAACTCTAAGAACTCGAGTATCTGTATAATGATTACTTACCGAGTTGTCGGGGGCGATAGAGCGTACACAAAACAAGGAATCGCATCTAGCATAAGCTAGAAATAATAGAAAGAAAAGAAATAAACAATTTCGACAATTATTGAGGAGTGTTTTATAAAACTACCATATTAGGTAATATGTTTAGGTTCCCGGCTTGGAAAAGGGCCAAATCTGATCCGGGTCAGGGTCTACACTGTTATCAGAGTTTAAGATAAAAAACGACTGTCTTCAACAAATTACACAAAAAAACATACATCCTATTTCATTGCGTCGCCAGATTTGGGTATACACAGTTTACAACGCCGTAAGGTTTCTGACGACGACTAAGTCTTGTACTGTTTTTAACCTTCGAAATTGTTGTGAAGTCAAACCATGACGTCACATCAAAATAATTTGTTAATGTTCATTTTTTTGCTTTTTTTCACTTAAGGTATATTCCGAACTAAACCATCTTCACAAAAGAAAATCGCTGAATGTTCATTACGACATTTTGTCCGAAAAAAGGCAGTTTTAACATTCGTGTTTATCCTTTTGAGTACGAAATTGATTGATCCGGAAATGCTGTTATGCACCATTTATCCTCCCTTAGGCTTAGTAAAAGTATTTGCGAAATGAGGCATGACTAAAGGAATCTACACACATATAATTGTATTTTTTAAAAGTGGTATACTTATATCACCAACAACAACAGGACTTGTCTGCATTCTTCACAGTATTATACCCTTCAATGATATTTTGTCAGCCAGTTAAACACAGTAAGCGTCACACTTTTCAAATCTTAATCAACTTCCCTCCTCCACTCCCTTCCTTTACACAAACCAATATAACCCAATGACGATGTATCCCTAAACTCAAAATTAAGATACAACAGAGATATTCACATTCAATTTATTGATGGACATTGTTCGAATCTGAACAAACGATATTTCGTCGTTTCAAAACCTAACACTTAAACCCCCTTACAACAGATTTTGTCTATATTGTTCGCAAAGTCATTCTTTCTAAGGATATTTTATCAGCCAATTTAGCAACCTCATCGTTGAAATTATTGTAATAAATATACGTTCCATATTTTATTAAACTCGCGTTACCGTTATAATAGCATAATAATCATTACGACGGGTGTGCATGTGTGTGTGGGGGGGGGTGGGGGGGTGGGGGGTTACATTCAACCCATTTTCAAAGTACCCCCTCCCCCCCCTACGCAAACCAACACAACTCCATTACTCCAAAATTTT
>JAULCE010355729.1:0-10302 GCA_032359355.1 Macoma nasuta | reverse complement strand
AAGCTCGGGAAAGCACTTTCCCGAGCTTGCCGGAAAGGGCCGAGTAGTTACGATTGGTACGAGAGATAGAACTACCGTTGGTGAAACGGGCCCCTGATCAGGTGTAGAATGTTCCCGACGTGTAATTGTGGTCGGCTTTGTAAGAATACC
The DNA here is from genome assembly GCA_032359355.1 of Macoma nasuta. Classification (NCBI taxonomy): domain Eukaryota; kingdom Metazoa; phylum Mollusca; class Bivalvia; order Cardiida; family Tellinidae; genus Macoma; species Macoma nasuta. The sequence goes on along the minus strand of JAULCE010355729.1, from coordinate 10,152 downwards.
CTTTTGACTTTGTAACGGGGTTTTGGATGGCAATTTAAACGAGAACCCGAGTACTCGATCGGAAGAATGATCGAGTACCAGAGTACCAAATTCAGTACTCGTTCCCATCTCTACTAAATATACATTTAAATGTCGTTTAATGTATAAGTGACAAATGCGACACCCCTCTGGGAATGATCGGTCTGGTTAGATTTGATTTTAAGTTACGCTGATTTGATTGTACAGTCGAACATCGTTATCAAGAACCCTATAGACTCAAGTCACGCTTCAAGTTAAACTGAACTCTTGACCAAAAGTATATCATTTGTATTTGTTGACGCGTGTCGAAGTTTGCTTTTACAGTGGAAGGGTCGATATTCTTTCTAGTTTAAACGTTAGTTTTACCAGACAAGTTAATATATTACTACCTGTGGTAGGCAAACAGTTTGAAACCTAATCGGATACCAAGTTTCTCGAAAGTTAATATATTTACACACTGTTTGAACAGGTTATAAATGTTGATGACTAATGTCTTTAATGGAACAAAATACTACAAATTTAATTCGTTTATTTACCAACCATTTTTTACACTTTACCGCCATAGGCGTCTCAAATTGACATTTCTAAAACGTGGAATGCTCGATCAGACACCGCCTTTGAAGGCGGCATCTGATCTGAAAATTGACTTAACTTTTTTTTGCAATTTATTCAAAATATTAAAATTGCGGAAAAGTCAAAATATATTTGAACATTTTTGTTGATTATTTCGTTAATATTTTATCAAACACGTGTTACAATCGACAACTTAAAGTTTGTTGGCAAATAAAGGGTAAATAACGATTGTATAGGCAAAGTGAACCTCACTCGTGGCATCATCTAAAACATAATTATTTCGCCACTATACGATTTCAACTCTGAATACATTGCATGCAACTTAGTTCTTGCTAAGTTTTCAATTTGGATGTTACGCCTTGATTAGGCTTATGATCAGGTTATATGTTGTTTGCTGTACGTCAGTACCAAAAGAAATTTGTTCCTTAAAAACATGTTCTGATCAAAACCTACGTGACAGCTGAAACAATTTACCCTGTTCGTAACGCCTTTAGGTTTGAAACCATCCAGTGGCATTCCTTTACATAAAAGTTAACTCTTTACTCCAAACAACATCTTAGCCCTCATCATATACTGTCATTGTGATTGATTCGTTCTTTTTAATATTGGTGTAAGTAGTTTCGTAAAATTCGTTAAACAGTTTCAAATTCGATGATAACTGATTTAAATCTTTCACCGCCATCAAGTCGACATTGTACTAAAGTGAAGTTCCAGATCAGACGCTGCCTTAGAAGGCGGCGTCTGATCTGAGACTTCAGCTTTCTACAACAAAATTTAGTCAGAATATTAGAGTTAAGGAAAAGCTAGAGTTAATATAATTTGTCCTGTTATTCATTTCGTTAAAATATTTTATCCAAAACCAGCAACAACCGAGAATTATAAATTTGGCGGCGAAAGGGTTCAATCAATGAATTGAGTCTAGTGGAAACAAACGACAATTATGTATTTGACACAAATATGTCTAAGCATAGCTTTGTTCAATTTTTTAGGCAGTGTGTCGAAATGTTACCTGTTATCCTCCGTGGGAGTATATCAATGAAAGCTGTGTAAACCGGTTTGAAGAAATAACAGGTGTGAGGTACCGATTTTATATAAAGCTTCTACCTGTGAGGAAACTGAACCCGGAAGAATTAGATTCTATGGTTCAGGACATATATAGCTTTATCAAATCATTAAGTATGAGCTTGAACCTCCCCTTGAAAGACCTACGTGTTCGAATTTTCGTAAAGTATCCACGCTTGGTGGTATGTGAGTCAACATTGTCCGTAATACAGTGTACGGAATTAAGTGACCAAGAGCCAAGTGAAGATGATGAACACGACATTCCTGAATATTTCCTAATACAGATGGACATTGACATACCTGCCCGCACCCATGTGAATTCGTCGTTTATTGAAAAGATACTCTTGCTGGAAGGAGAAACAGCAAGTTTGGAAAATACCGTAGGGTATGGCATTGATTTTAATGTATCTTTCGTAATCGCCGACTTAATAAAGGTTGACGTGTTAATGGATATTCTTTATGATTCAGTATCGGACAATGTTCTTCGTGAACACCGTTTCGACGAAGATAATGAAGAACCAGTAAACACTGCAACCGGTCTCTCGCGGAGACACGAAATGATGGCGCCGACGAATGATGACAAAGATGAGCCTTTAGATAAAAATCGTAATATTCAGAAACGATCTTTGGAAGGAAGATTTCAAACACCCACAGCTGAACCCGTTTCCAATTCAAATTCCGTAATGGAAGAACAAAACATTCAAGGTATGAGTGCTTCATTTCAAGATAAAGATGATCCTATTGAAAGCAATACCAGTGACAATACAATGACAGAGGTTTTGACACCAACACACATATGTCCTCTGATATCTTTGCCGAAAACAAAATTTGAAATAGGGAGGTTCAGATGGGGTATACATGTGAAACAGTTAAATGTCAATTTATCCAGATCAAAATATTTAGAGATGATTAGTGAATATGGTAATGACACTGTATTTGTTTGTAAAACGTTTTACAAAGAAATAATCAGGCATCAATTATTCAAGGGCCAGTATGTTATCAAAACTAAACCATCGGAAACGTTGTCTTTGATTTGCATGTGTTTATCTGTCTTTTGCTCATTCCTAACACTTGTGACATATGCATTATTTGGTGAGCTACGAACTCAACCAGGTATGAACAACATTATGCTAGTTTGTAATCTGATTTGTGCACAGGTTCTGTTCCAGTTTGGGATCGGCCAGGCACAAACGGTTCCAGACTGGCTTTGTGAAACTTTAGGAATCCTCGTACACTTCAGCTGGATGGTGACCTTAATGTGGATGAATATCTGTTCTCTGCATATGTTTCGCGTGTTCAGATCTATAGAACAGAAAATAGGCGAAACCAGCGTCTCAAATACAACTTTCAAATATAGTATGTATTGCATCTCAGTTGCTATCATCCCGGTTGTTTTAAATGCGACATACAGCAAAATCAGGTTTGGTACCCTTGGGTACGGTGGATTTCTTTGCTACATTTCAGGATTAGAGATGGTCGGGTACTTGTTTGTCTTACCGGTTGGCTTAATTGTTTTAGTAAATTTGTGTCTTTTTATTGCAGTCATCATTACAATTAGTAAGCTGCCGAAAATTGGAGGCAATATGTCAAAGAATAGAAATTTTGCAACAATATATATAAAAATATCCTCACTCACAGGAATAACATGGATATTTGGATTCATATTTGCATTTACTAATGTAGAATTTTTTGAGTATGTTTTCATTATTTTAAATTCCAGTTTGGGTGTTTTCATATTTTTGTCTTTTGCTTGCAACAAAAGGGTTCTTAAATTGTATTCGAAACTTCTTTTTCATGAAAATGCAAAGTCAAAGTATTCTGAATCGACGAATCTGTCAACTATTAAAAACAGTTCAGATCGGAAAGACCTATCGGTAGTGATAAAAGAGAACTAACAAACAGAAACAGAAATTACCTATTGAGACTTCTATAGCAATAGAAATGTATAATTGCTAAACTTAAATGTCGGCCCGTACTTCATTCTCAGTGTCGTTATATTTTCTGGTCCTTCGAGATCATGAATTTCAACAGTTTTATTTTTGAAAATTGGATACCGCTTAAGCCGGTGCTAGGGGTTGTGATTAGTGTTTCATCTGTAATTACTACTCATGAACAGACTCAATAAAACCGAGTCTGCAGGTTTCTCTATTTTATTTGACATTCTTGCTTTTGAAGGATCTCCCTTTTACATAATTTAAGTTTTTGTCACCGAACCCATCTAACCCATGCAAACGGTATGGAGCCAGATCAACTGACGAGTGATGCCCGTTATAATAAAAATGGTTAAAATGAAGACATTAGTGTTAAAATAACATTTTAATTGCTTCATGAATACGGCATCTAAAATGGTGAATATTTAATTCGTTACTGATTCAGTTTACACAAAAATATATGATAAATGTATGTAATATGGTGTAGGTATTGTTTGCTTGTTATGTTTTGTGTTGATGATGTATGTCCGTTTCTGCTCTGTACATTACATTCTTACGACAATTTAGCTTAATCATCAAGGTTAGCTTTTGGATGTGGATTTTGTAGGGTGTATTTGACATATATTGCATGATCTATTTTCTACTTTTCTTAATTGTAAGGAAATCTTTGTAGCAAATGGAGCATTTGCTCGTAACAAACAAATGCTCCATTTCCTACGATGTGTTTAATAGTTATAGAGACGCGTAATTGCGCTTCTGTTGAAGAAAGGGAAATGAGACAGTATAATCAAATTGCTTGGATCCAAGTTGTTTGACAGTCATAGCACAGATTATTCAATTTTATTCACCACTAAAGCGCATATTCAAAAGGTATATAAATAGCTTTTTTGAATGAAGTATGTCTTCAAAGTAAAAATGATTGAGGGAGTGGCACCTTTGTCTCTGGTATAAAGTTTCACTATATTAATTACCTTAATCTCCATGACTGTTGTTAAAACAACTCTGCGTTTTTAAAGTATATACTGCATATGGTAGTAGTAAATGTTCTTATGGCTAATATTGCAAGAAAAAAAAATTGCGGTGTATACACTTCTGTGAGTAAAAGCTGGTTTAATTACCTACAATTAGGGTCAAAGGTATAAGGACACTACAGAGGTTTTCAATCATCCAAACTCAGTAACAATAGTCCCAGAAGATGATGAACCTGTTCATTTTAATCAAAGAGTAAAGACACCTTCACTCTGAATCAAAGTATTCGTGTTTAAAATGAATATTTATCGAGCAGAAGTTTTGCATATATTCTATAAAGTCGAATAGTGTTATGTCGAATTTAGGTCAACAATAAATTCGAACTACCGGGTAATTTGAGCTAATGGTTGAAGACCCTCTTACTTTGACACGTATGCAGAAAGCAACATACGAAGAATTTTCTTCAGATTAAAGTTTGATGTTCAATGGAAGCCTGACTTTGTCTTAACCGAGTTCGAGATAACTATGTTCGACTGTATGAATAAGTGAGCAGTTACAAGTAGAAGGGCACAATGCACACACTTCTATATAAAAACACGAAACGAGCATATATGTTGTATGGATTTAACACTCTACTAATAGATACGCCTCTATAGCAAGCTGACTACTGAAAACTTTGTGGGAAATGAAGCTTTTACTTGAAGTCATTCAAAATTGGTGTTTTCCTTTTTCCTAGATAATGTTCCTATTTATAATATTGTGAATGAGTTTTAAAAAGCATATGTGTGAAATTGGTCTAGACCTTGTAATAAGAACATTTAAATAGTGAATAACGTTTGGAAAGATACCTATGCTGTGTTTTCAACCTTGTCCTGAATATACGATTTCTACACAGACATTTGTTTCGTTTCATATATGCGGACCTTGCTGATCAGAATCATTTCTGAAACAATCAACTAACAACCTATGATATGAGTTTGGTATCGCCCCACAAAAATTCGTAATTTTCTGACAAAAAATCCCGATCGGTACCTTTAAGACAAAGGCATGGAATCTTACATACAAACATTCAGACTTATGTGCTTCACAACAACACATTCTAAATGTACGTAAATGCAAATGTACGTTTGTCCAAAGTGCAGCCACAACACAATGCAATGCAATTCCTATAACATTTAGCCATACAGAAAAACTCTGACCGAAACAAAACATATATATTACACATCAAGAATGTATACATTGATACACACACTCAATAATTCAACAAAGAAAAGAAGAGTAGCTGGGGGTAGAATAAAAAGAAACGCACGAGAAGACACACATCTCTTAGATAATCACATACCAGGTACAGTCGTTATGTCAAAGTGTGTCGAACTAAATTCGATTAACATGTAATTCGAACTGATAAAAGTAGTCCCCCAAACTTCGATATGTATTGACAATGCAAACACCTATGTTTTTCGTTTAGATTTTAGTTCCGGTTAAAGCTAGAAATGGACCTAACCCTTCGGCGCTAAATTAAAAAAATGGCGGTTGTGACTAGTTTCAGATAAAATATTTTAGCTTAATAAATCACAGAGACGATTAAATAGTTTTTGTATATTCCGAATCTGTTAACATGGGACAGACATAAGGCAGCGTCAGATCTGGGACGGCACTATTTTCAACGGCGCATTTAGGCAACTCCGGTGGTGAAATGGTTAACCACGTTCGAGATATCGATGCTCGACTGTATTAATAAGTGAACAGTTGTAAGTAGAAAGAAACAATGCACACACTTCTATATAAATACACGAATTGGGCATATATGTTGGATGGATTTAACCCTCTACTCAATAGATACGCCTCTATAGCAAGCTGACTATTGAAAACATTGTAGGATATGGAGAATTTTCTCAAAGTCGTTCAAAATTGGTGTTTTCCTTTCTTCTAGATATTGTTCCTATTTATCATATACTGTCATTGTGAATGAGTTTTAAAAAGCATATGTGTGAAAAAATTAACAAGTCATCAAGGTAAAAGTCCAAATAACGGGTTTTTTTCTACTACAGGATATGACGCTTCTACTACAGGATGATATTACCAATAAGAGTGTTGACATATTATGACCTTACAGTTATACACATGCCGTCCGAACTTTTTTTATATATGTTACAGTGAATAGGCGTATGCAGGGATTTCATGAAATTCCTAAAAAATAGGGAGTTCGTGTAATTCCTGAATCAACAAGTGATTACATGCAATTCCTAAAATGCACTAGCGATTACACGTAATCACTGCTCTTTCCTTTTTCAAGTTTTAAACATATTCCTTGGCCAGGTGAATATAGCTTTCATTTACAGTTTTCACCCAGGACCATTAGCAGTGTTAAAAGCTATATAGGTTCAGACTAAGCTGTGTCATTATATAGTAAGACATGTTCACTGCAAATACCCTGATCTCTACCAAATGAAGTACTGTATAATATATATATATTATGTTGTCAAAGGAAGAGGAATAGGTAATGATATTCATTTTGTAGTTTTCGTCTCAAATTAATATGCGATTGTGGTGTCATAAGAACATTCTTGAACTTGTAATATAATATAAGATTGTGGTGGTATATTGCCACTATTAAACATTGATTGAACTTAATATCAAATAGGTAATCGTACAGTTAAGCCTATCTCTTAAGACTACTTAAACCAATTATTTTTTCTTTCCTATTGAAATGTGGTTACTAATTCCAAAACAACAGTAACCCAAAACATTCCTGAATGAACTATCTGTCCTTTTTTGTCAGTGAATATGCGTAATCAGGGATTTCACGAAATTCCTAAAAATCAGGGATTTCATGTAATTGCATAAAAATCCATATATGTTTCTCAATCTTGTCTTGAATGGTGAACAGGTGTAGTTATGTTTGAATCAATCTTATACTCTGTTTAAGTTTCATTCTTTCCTTATTTTCCCAAAAAACATATATTAAATGTTTAAAAACCCCACATTTAAACATGGTCAGGGGATGTGTGTAAAATTGCCAGTGATTTCATGAAATACCTAAACATTAGTGATTTCATGAAATACCTTAATTTTCAAGGAATAACGTGTAACCCCTAATTGTCACAGTGATTTCATTTAACCCTTGCTTACACATATTAACTGTAACATATATACCATCTGCAATATTTACTCTGTCTGTTGTTTTCTAATCATTATAAATATCTCCTAGATCCTCTTCCTTTACATCAAACATTCCAATATGAAATATAGGTGTTGACAATTGCTAAATATCTAGTTTTTGATTAAAATACGAACAACATTTAGTATATAGAGGATCTTACATGAGTGTTTATTCCATATCATTTTTATGAAACGAGTTGACTAAAAAACATATGACACGAGCCTTGGCGAGAGTCATGTGGTTTTAGTCAAAGAGTTTCATAAAAATGTTATGGAATAAACACGAATGTAAGATTCTATTTATCACATAAAGATGAATTATCGAAAAATTATACACAATAGACAAACCGTCCTCCGTATAGGTTTTTGCCGTAAGCGGGAATAAGAACACGACGTCATAACAACGCACTTAATACAACGACGTCAAACGCAACGTCAACAGATGGTACATCGCAAGGCGTTTGAGTGTGTTTATCGACCGGTTTCAAGTTTTATTTATGTAACTAGTTACATATGATATTTATGTCACTGCTTTATGTCACCCCCAGAAGCCAATTTATGTGATAAATGGGAATATTGTTGTCGAACTGATAGGACATAGAAGCTCATTTGTGTATATCCTATTAATACAGCTTCATCGGGGTCTACACTGTTAGCTTAAAATTCGGACAGGCTTATTTTAACCAAATACTGTTGTGATCAAAGGGATCCGACAAGGAGTTTCAGTAAATCTTGACTAATACTGTATTTTTATCGGGGGTCTACACTATTTGCTCACGTCCTGAATTCAGGTACTCGTGTCGTGAAAGCTATATAGCTGAAACAAGGCCATACTATGTGGTGCACAGACAATAGATGATTGTCTTGTCTTATCGCATATTCTTAGAGGATGAGTACAGTTGAACCTCGTTATCTCAAACTCGGTTAACCCTTTCACCGTCACAAACGCCTAAATGCGCCATTGAAAATAGTGCAGTCCCAGATCTGACGCCAACTTATAAGGCGGCGTCTGATCCTGGACTTCACTATTTTGCAACAAATTTTAGTCCCTAATAAACAGTTTCGGAAAATACAACAACTATTTAATCGTCTCTGTGATTTGTTCCGCTAAAATATTTTATCTGAAACTAGTCCCAACCGACAATTCTAAAATTGGCGCCGAAAGGGTTAAGTCGATGTTGTGCTTTCATCAAAACTAAAGTCTGAACTTATAATATAAGGTTTTGCTGTGTGGATACATGTCGGAGTGTTGGGGGAACTATTTCTATCATATGGACTTACCCGAAGTTTGATATTTTTTTCAAACTTAGGGAAAGTCGAGCTTATAGATATTTATTAATAGGCCCCTAACTTCGACAAAACGAGTGTCGAATGTTTTTGCTCATGCTCGCATGGAGGGTAAATACGGCATGGGAGTTATGTGGGCGAATTCTTGGCCATAATCTTCGATGCACAGAAAAGAAATGAATGTCTCGTGTTTTCTCATATTTTTAGAAGATGAGTAATTACATAATTGTATCAAGAGGGTGGGATATTTGGTAAGCTTGCCTAAGCGTTCGTAAGTAACCTGTTCGAAGAAACGTTGTAGTTACTGACTCGAAACGGAACTGGAACTGATTTTGGAGGTAAATCGAAACGGGATAATAGTTTTCGGGGGCATATTGCGTAGGAACCGGTTCAAAACTTAGTCTAAGAAACCATATGATGCGCTTTATAAAGCAGTATTATAGTTAACTCTTGGAATAATGAGAATCACGGTGGCATACGTACATGAAACACCATGGCATCTTAAACAGTAAAAGCTAAAAAGGGTGTGTGCGTCTCAATGCTTATTCTGGACATGTTATAATGATCTATGGACGCTGATATGGGCATAAGCATTGTGTCATTCCTCAGATCGGTACAGAAGGTCTACTGAAACTATTAAATTGACGATTTTACCGGTTTCGCTTCGATTTGCTCCGGTCTGGTGGCATCTAAATATTGCTTACAAAACGGTCCAAGACTGTCTAAAAAAGCGTGATGCGGTTTTTTGACAGTTTTAAACTTGTTCATACACCATATCCACCAAAGACGATCATGGTCATGTTCGATTCGCCTTCGATTCTGTTCCGCTTCGGTACCGCTACCGGTTTCTATTTAATTAGTTTCCGTACTGTATGTACATCTTTTTCTACTATCTCTCTATATAGCACAATGTGTCCTCTTGCGTTTTGAGACATTGTTCGATTTGTAAGATGAGGTCCGTTATCTGCCCTTTTCGCTATATGCAACTAAACATAAAGTTTTCCGGAACCTGATGGTATATCGCGTTATCGCGTTCTCGCTGTAGCCACCATCAAGGCGAAAACGCGCCGAGGCGATATTCGTAGCGCGCCGACGCGATAGTATATCGCGTTCTCGCGTTCTCGCCCTAGCCACCGCCAAGGCGAAAACG
>JAULCE010355618.1:0-10303 GCA_032359355.1 Macoma nasuta | reverse complement strand
TTTTTCCCTGTAAATAGATATAAAAATAGCTTGTGGAGGAAAGGGTAATATATATACAACACCTTAATAACACATTTTTAAACACATTTTGGCAAAATTGATAAACCTTGCCAAGGCTAGGTTTTTATCAATTTTACAAAATTCGTTTGATAGATATCCGTAATTAATGAACACCCATGACGAATCCTCTTTTTGTATATAAACTTAACGCTAAGACGTTAATTCGTGCCAATGTATGTTTGGTATCTTCAGACCCGTAGCTTTAATAATCTTTAAACGTTTTATAAGCATTGCAATATGACAAAACAAGTTGTTTTCCGTGTAAGAAAATCTTGTTTTTGAACGCGTGAAATTCAAAGGTTAGATAATTAAACAGACCAACATTGACATAATTTGCCGATTTGTCTGTTCATCATGAACATATAATGAATGGTAAAGTAAGCTTTTCAATTAAAGGATAATTTTATTACAATCTTTACTCGTTAGGTCGACGTCAGGGGAGACAATTTTGAACTTTGAGTAATTCGAACTCATAAAAACTACTGAGTAAATACTGAACCAATGACATTTGCAAGAAGAAAGATGGAATTATTCTTGGTTGTTTACTTATTAAATTCTTGATGAGAATGTAACAGAAATAGATGTATGACGAACATTTCTCCATTGGCAAATGGCCTCGACTTGGTTACAAACCCATTCGCAAGAGAAATCGACATGATTTCAAGCTGTATTATTCACAAACTCAAACTGTTTCTTATGTGACTGAAGTAACAATCAAGTCTTCTCTGTGGTAAAGCGGATATAGTCCTGGACGCCCGAACTTGTTCGCCTTCTAAGCAATGGTTCGATACTCGTCAGATACCTATCTGTTTTCTTTTGAAATTTAATCCTACTTTTTTCATGGTGTAGATATTGAGAAAAAGGCTAATTGTAGTGTTTTTTATTTTGATACAGTAGTTTCCAAACTGTATTATTCATCGAGTTATATAGTTCCGGAAAATTATACGCTTCCGGACCGAACACTTCTACTGATCGGCTAAACCTAAGTTTATTAGGTTACATATGTCAAAATTGAAGCCACAAGCGGAGTCTTTCAAAAATAATTAAAACCATAAACAACCGATATTTACGGTATGATAAAGTCACAGTAGCAGTTTGACCTCTAGTCGGTTACGAGTTCGGAGAAGACACTTTTTGTTGTCATTGTTGTGATTAGGAAATTGTTTATATCATTATCCTCAGTACTTGTTTCATTAATTTGAGTTAATCATAAAGCTAGAGTCGCGATGCCGTAAAACCCAACTCACTTACTTACTCACTCATAAAGCTACAATAGTTATAAATATATTTCATAAAATCAATTTCGGAACAGCTTATGAGAGTGCTTTCGCTGAATATGTTTAATTTGTCGAGCAATACATCGCCTTATTAGATTCCTCTGCTTGCATTATGCGGTTGATTGACCAACCAGGGGCCGGTTTCACAAAGCTTCTTAGTAAAATCTTAAACTTAAATGAAAATTTCAAATGCAGATTTCCAATTTATTTTCCATTATATTTCAATGAAACTTTGCATGCGTGTAAAAAAAATAGTAAATCACAAGCAGGCAAAGTTTCATTGAAGTATTTTTGGTAAATAAAGAGAAATCTGCTTTTGAAATTTTCACTTAAGTTTAAGATTTCACAAAGAAGCTTTGTGAATACAGCCACAGATTGGTTTCCTTGAAAAAATATAGACTTTGGCAAGACAGATTATATAATTATGTAAACATTGTACTGTAGTATACAATCAGAGGGTTCTATCTGAAGTCCACTGATCTGGGCCTACAAAGTTTGCAAAGTTTGAGTATTCTTGTTACCCCTGTAATTGAATGAACTAGAAATATCGCTAAAGGTGATTAATACCCCCACACAGCAGCCTTTAGTAAATAAGGGCAAGGTTTTTCAATAAAAATAACAAATAAAGTAAGAATAATAACTCCGTAATTTAGCAAATTAGAGTTATGGTTCTTGTACACTACACTTCCTCTCATTGAGCTCTACCATTGAATGAGGTTATATGAAATTCCATCCAGTAGTTTTCAAGTTATGTTCCGGACGAGAAAAAGTAATAAAGGCGAATAACTCTGTAATTAAGCAAATTAGGGTTATGATTCTTGTATACTGCACTTCCTCTCATTGAGCTCTAGCATTGAATGTAGTCATATGAAATTCCATCCAGTAGTTTTCAAGTTATGCTCCGTACAAGAAAAAGTTACAAAGGGCAATAACTCGGTTATTAAGCAAACAAGCAGAGATATGGTTCTTGTGCACTGTACTTCCTCTCATCAAGGTCTATCTACATATGAAGTTTTATTAAGCTAGCAACAATAGTATTGGAGTTATGCTCCGGACAAAATAAAAAATAAATAACAACTGGGAATAACTCCTTTCAAAGAGCAAACAGAGTTATTGTTCTTGTGCACTGCACTTCCTCTCATCAAGGTCTATCTACATATGAAGTTTCATAAATTTAGCTACAGTAGTATTGGAGTTATGCTCCAGACAAATTTTTCCACAGACAGACTGACCGACAGGGTGACTCCTATATACCCCCCCCCACCCCCCACCTCCCCAACCCCTAATTTCATTTGTGGGGGTATAATTAATCTTAGACACTATTTATATATTCCTAAACACCAAACGCGATTATCTATGCGTCTGAACCTGGTACAAACCTTTGGGCACTCATAGTATAATTGTTTTCAAAAAAGATACATACACTGTTATTTACGTAACAGTAGCATTTAAATGGTGTAAAAGTGTTCCTCCTATGTATCTTTCATTTTCCATTTTTGGAATTTCTTAATCTTTTAAACAACTAAATGAGAAAAATGCTACTGTACCGTTTAACATTTCAACCCACACAGTGCCACAACCTCTGATCAGAGAGCTGGGTCTTCACAGCTTGCAAAGAGCTGAAAACCTGTCTGCCACATAAAAATAGATTGAGGCTTTAATCAATTGCTTACTTCGTCAATGAGGACGAGGGGGTTTTCAGTCTTGGTCTTCTTCAGGCACTGTATAATCTTGCCAGGCATAGCCCCTATGTACGTCCTCCTGTGTCCCTTAATCTCAGCCACATCTGTCATGCCCCCCACACTGAACCGAAAATACTGAAATAATATCATTAGGAATACAGTCGGACCTCTTTATCTCGAACTCGGTCAAGTCGATTTCCTGGTTAGTAGTTTTTATTAGCTGCACCAATATTACATTTTTATTGCTTTCCATACTCGTATTATGGTTGTGAGGGCTATTTTTCTAAGTTAGAATCACTCGAAGTGCGCACTTTGGGTGAATCAGGCTTGTTAAAATAGTCCCCACAACTTCGAGCTATCGAGGTTTTACTGTATGTGACTTCTGTTTTAGCTCAATAGTTTGCAGAAATTTAACATTTTCTTTTTTTTACATTAACACTTTATTCAATATGCTATTTAGAACTCGCTAACAATCAAAGTATATTATGAATAGGAATATTACCCAATAGAAAAAACAACAATAAAATTTGAATGTCTGAAAACTTTGACGAAACTGCAGCATTTGGAACATTCCCACAATTTTTCAATAGTCATTTGCTACATGGGTCAAAAGAAAGGTGTATCTACGGATGAAGGGTTAACCCTTAGCCCATGGCTGTGATGCTCATTGCTAACTGTGTAGACCTACCTCCCTGTTGAGGGCCCGGGCAATGGACTTGGCTATACTTGTCTTGCCAACTCCTGGGGGTCCATGGAAACAAAGGATCTTGCCCTGGGTAGACTGCTTCAGCTTACTGACCGCAATAAACTCCTGAAATATACATGGTATGTGGTACACTATGAGAAAAGCGTTTTTACGAAGAAGCATCTCAACGGCTAACAATGAAATAAACTAGATGGTTGTTTTTGTCACAAATACATATGTCTCACCCATGGCAGTTTGTCATTCATTGTAATACTGAATCAGGATATTGAGATAATGTAAAAGTGGGAAGTAAAGAGAAATAGTTAATATTCATTTGTAAGTGTTAAACAAGTATACGAAAGGATAATAGAGTGTTTAATCATGCCACCATAGGTGTACTGCAAGATTCTTAGGAATGTTTTAGCGGAAACACGCTTACAAAGAACGTACATGATGTAGGGTTATCTGAATAAAGTGCTTGCTATAATTAGTCGTATGATCTTTGACTACTTATTGAAACCATGATATTCAGCCGAGCTGGTTGTAACTCGCCCATCGTTTCACATTGGTGAACATTTATTGCGAGTTATTTTATAAACTTGTTGTTAAATACGCCCTGCACATTGTCTCATTCTCACATGTGCATAGTTGTGGTAAGTTATTTAAAAATACACATCATATGCGGGTGACATAATTCTAGAGAGAACTGGAAATAAGACTTGTTTTGAGAAATGTATCAAAGTTCCAAGAGATCAGTATTCACATGGTTTACACTTTTTGTTCATGCACTACTGGCTTAAAACTTAAGAGCATACATAACTTAAAGCAATAGGTACAGTACGAGTTTTGCTTAATAGTGTACTGTTATGGCCGTTAAAGGACATCTTCTACAATTGCTTGTGTGAAGAAACAGTTTTTCTTTTGTCTGGATTTTGTTTGGTTTTACAGTATTTCAGTATTTTCGCGACGCCCGACTAATCACTGGTGGAGGAAGACCCAAAACACATAACATGTTCCATCATGCACATGCGGGTACCTAGTAAGAACACAAAAATTGCTGTGCACTGGCTGTGACAAGACACCTTTGCAGCCCCATCTGACGTTAATTGTGTTAATATTTACCATAAATATAACTGGTAAATATGGTACACTTTAAGACCAATTTTTGTTTGGATAAGACTCTGGATCATATTTAAATCCAAACTGTTTCGCCCGATGTTGTTTTGATCTATATATCTGTAATCATGTTGTATCTGTAAAACAAACATTACATTTTAGGTAAAGGTCACTTTTTATTTTGCACTAACTGTATGTTTTTGGAGATGAGAATGTGGGAAATGTAGGCCTGTAATTAAGCATGCACCGCTGTCAGTTATTGACATACAGCAGATATATTTATCTGGATATCTTTTACTGAATACAATATTTATGCATTTACGTTCCTAAATATTGTTGTAATGCAATATATTTCATAGCATTCACCAGCCTTGATTTCTGTGTTAACAAGTGTGTCACTAGTTTTCCCTTGGCCAGTAAACCCTAAGAATGAAACGCGTGATTCCAAAATCATTTACATAATATCAAACTGAAACATAGAATTAACGCTTTATACAGCTACAAAATCTTCTTAATGAATCAACACATTTCAAACATCAAAACATTACTGCCCTGTCATAAAAAATAGCCATTCAACATTTTATCTTATTTAGCGAGGCCAGGTGCATACCACGACGTACTAACCCAATTGTGAATTGATGTTCATTCGCGATGACTTTCTAGTGTCCGTGAAGTTTTTAGTTTTAACCTATCGGGCCATGTGTTTCATTCGAACTTTTTGTCACCTAACAATTTGGATGATAATATATTTATATGACACAGTGAAATGCAAACATCTAAAGTTGAAAATGAAATAAAGGCATATCACATTTCTAATGCTCTAATGGCATACGTATTGCCAACATTAGGGTCTTTGCAGTATATATCAGGTTCTTCATCAGTTTCTTTCATCGTTATATACTTATGCGTGAACTTCTCCTTAATTAAAAGTAGATATCATCCATAGTACATACATTTATAAACTCATCACAGAAGTTGGGGAGCGTGTGATGGACACTGAGCCACGATTACTGGCATTGCAGTATAATTGACAGCCTTCATCTGCATTTGTTGCTGTATATCCCGATGCACTTCTTGTTATGACTAAGATGCCGATGTCTCTCATACGAATTTGTAGAAGACACACTTCATAATAGAGACCCTGTAGCAGACGATTATTGAAAACACTGTGGGAAATTGAGCACTTGCTAGTAATGAGCAAATGCTGCTTTTTTACAATGTTTGCAAAACAATTCAAAATGACACTTTCTTTTTTCTTAGAAATTCAACCTTTCATCAGATTATTTACTTTCTTGTGGATATTGTTATTATATTGGCATGTGGCGTAAATGTTATTGTGTACTGAATACCTTTCATATTTAGATACAAATGTGTGCATATCTCTTACATTACTAAGTACTTACACAGTATGTTCATTATAGGTTTCAGAGAACTTGTGAGGGAAACTGAACCAACATTCCTCGCCTTGCAGTATATGTTATAGCCTTCATCAGCCTTTGTTGCTGTATATCCAAGTGTACTTTTTGTAATTACCAATGTTTCGCTTGACTCTTGACTTGAGTTACCACCAGGTATTGCCACCTCTGCTCCACTCCCAGAGCTTTTGTACCACTCTACTGTAGCCTGGGGACGCCCTGCTGATGTTTGACATACGAAAGGGTATGAGACACCCTCTATTACGGAGACCGACGACGTGGCTGGGGATGTAAGCTGGACATAAGTGATTGGGACTGGAACAAAAATATTATGTTTCATAGTGTGATACCTCATACATATCAAGCTATTTAACCGTTTCCTCTACAAGGTATTTTAAACTTATATTCAAGGATAGAACGTGATAGAAGAAAACAATCTAGGTAAAAATGCCATTTTGAGTTGTGTTAAAATCATTGCAAGGAATGGCGCATTTGCTCGGAACGAGCCAATGCTTCATTTCTTACAATGTTTTCAATAGCCATCAGCTTCAGAGTCGCAAAAAGGCGCGTGTGTGGAGTATATGGTTTATGTCATTTTATTAAGTTGAAAGAGATGCATTTCAAGGTACATACAACATTGTCAGCAAACGATAAGTATAACATAAGCATCCATCGTAAGGCCAAGCTCATATCGTGTTGTTTGCAAAGTCGGGGTTAGTGCCAAATAGAAATGTCGGATCAGAAAGTGTGCACATCAATTTGATAAACGTAAGGAGGTATTATTCCTTGTGTACAATGGACATTGACAATCGCTTCTTTTCTTAACAAACAGTTACTGTAATATCATATAATGTCTGCTTGATAATTTGTGTACACATATTTCTCAAATATGGTAAATAACTAAATATACAATACCATTCGTTCAATTTTAACGAAATGTTAACGGAAAATTAATGTACATAATTAATACAAATTTCTCTAGTTCACCTTTCATGCGCCAGCAATTGTTTTTAATCAGAAACTCAATCAAGCTTTGAGTCCTTTCACATGCCGAGTCTATGTATTCATATCATGTATTTTAACATTATGATAGAGACTTTTTGTTTTACCTTTGAATTTTGTCAGAGCGTCATTAGTCCGTCTTAAACAAATTATCAGTTCTGAAAAATTAAATACCTGGAAAAATGTGTATACGACTTAATCTTTAATTACTACTCATGAACAGACTCAATAAAACCGAGTCTGCAATTTTCTCTATATGAATTGGCATTTTTGCTTTTGAAGGATCACCCCTTTACAGAATTTTAAAAAGAGCTTACCATATTGTGACGATGTGCAACGCGGTCAGTTTAAGGTCAAGTTCATACAAATATTAAAGGTTGTACGCTCAATATATCTTGAACCAATAGAAAATGTTTCTGAATTACTTGAAACATTGAGGCGATGATCAGGGTACATTTTCTAGCCAAATAAGTTCTAGGCCAAAATATAGATAAAATGTCATATAAGCATAGTTTGTGTCCGTTAAATATCTCTTATAGCATTGGAAGGATCTAAAAAAGTAAGTCGACACAACTGCTTACCGTATAGAGTCGATACATATAACATAGTCAAGCTTAGCCAGTCCCTTAACAAATTAACATAAAAAGTTCAAACGTCTTACGAGCTTATTTCGTGTTTAGTCCATGGATATTCAGTGAGTTGAATGATTTTGAAAGAACGAGACAAAAAAGATCATAATTTTGAGAAAATGTGCAAAGCATATGTTTCATCCATATCCGGCGTCCATATCCGACAAGACAACGCATCATATAAACGTCAAATGTCATGTAATGTCCACTCCGTATGTCATATGAGATAAGTTTTCCTCTGCTCCGTATCTTTCAATCTTTTGAACGATTTGAGATAACTTATTGTAAATGTTTATCAGATTTAATCGGTTTGCAGATTGTGAATTTTAGCCCGGTCAATTCAAGGTTAATATTTTAACTCAGGGGTAAAAGTCATGTGAGACTAGTTTAGTTCCACTCTATATCTGGCGAATTGCAAGAATGATTTAGAAAGAACTGGACAAAATTGTTAATCATTATAAGGAAATATGCAGAGCACATGTTTCACTCATGTCTGGCAAAGGTCAATGCCTAATATAAAGGTCAAAGGTTTTACATATATTTTTTGCAATTGGATTTGCCATCACTGATGTTATGGAGCAGTCGGACGGAGACACCATTTATTTACTCTGTACGTCTGACGGAGTGATGATGGGATAAGAGTGAGGTTGGGCGACCCTAAACCGGTTTAAACCCCCCGTGGCGTGTTTGCCACTGACCGTTCCTTGAGTTCCTCCACTTATACAGATATCGTTTATCTAGCCTCGTAATGTATGACACACCTCGCGCTTTATGCCTAAGTTTTACCTTACTTAATATGCTTATATATGTGTGCCCCCATTTTTCCTTCCGTCTGTCTGTCCGTGTCTCTGTCGGCTGATTCTTGTTTTGAAATAGTTTGAAATAAATTCACACGAATGTTCGCCATATAAAGAGTGCGTGAATAACTTATATTCGAACCATATTGGTACGGAGCCAATGTCGCCCTAACCGGTTAAAAGACATATAGCCATACTTCATAACCTGCCCATGTTAGTTTAAACCAGTGAATGCATATAAAAGCACATAATTGAGACAATGTGCAAAAAGCGTGTTTTTTAAAGTCATGGCCAATATGAAGGTTGTTTTCTGTCTTCTCATTGTCTATTGAAACGCTTTAAGTATCCAGAGGCGCCAATAAAGTGTTTTATGGGTGAGCCGTTATTTATGTTTTCCATCTTTACTTTTTTTTAAATAAAATAATGAGTTTTGTTTTATAGAGAAGTTAGCGAAAAAGAGAGTTAATAAAAAAAACTGATGTGAATACGTTCTCTGATGGTGTTGTTTTTACGCTTTTTCTTCAAAGGAAAAGGTAAAACATGAAATAGATTATATCTGGTCCCTTTATAAAGTATGGGGGAAATCAAGGATTATGGTTTGAAGGCCGCGATCCGGGATTCGATTGTTATATACTGATTACTTGATCTGAATTGATTTCTTATTTACATTTATATCGGTAAAAATACATTTAAAAAAAGGATTCTATATGTCATATTAGCTTATTGACCTTGTCCAGTTCTGCTAGATCCCAACTGTTTCACGTTAAGAATGTTGAAGGAAAATTGCATGTTCTATAATAAATAAGCTTGAGTCGCGTAAGAAATAGTGTTAACCTCCATGTTTTAAACAGAGTATTGATAGAGGTCAGTATAACTTTTTTTTATTTCTATACCGATATGTACCACGTCATTGTGGTGTTTATAGTGTCGGTGTAGAATATTATTCTTAGCATTGCGTTTTTCGCCAATATATTTTCATTTGGGGTTTATCATGAAATATTTTTTATTTTGTTTTAACTGAGAAAAGTTAAATAGAGGCTCTTCCCTCAGGGTAGCAATTTAAATTGGGAACACAATTCAAATATGGTTATTTGTCTGTTTACATATGTTTCTTATTTCCTTAAAAGGGACATATGCAAACTTCGTAGACCCAGATCCGGGGCGTTAATGGGTTAAAAAGCTCTGACATATCGTTATTTTAGGGTTCCTTCAGTGAATTAGAATTGCATCGTGACATAGTCATGGCCTCTCTTGACATATTTGGCTGACTAACATTCTAAATCATTTTTTTCCTGTCACTAAGGCTATTAGTGACCTTATAAAGTTTGGTCGATAAACTTAAGTTTATTAGGCTACTAGATCACGTGACACAATCTTTTATGACTGTTTACAGTGTAGGAATTTTAGCTTCTCCGAGACTGAACTATTTCATTAACAAATTCGATTGGAAGTACATTTGGTTGTTTTTTTCATTTCATATTGATCTATATAGACGTCGGTATTAAAAGTGTCTGATGAAAATGAGAGGGTGTTCATAAAAAAAAATCATCACTCCAAGCCGATTTTGAACCCGGGTCGCCACCTTCGTACTTATCATCGCTTACCCTACTGCGCTATTGAGACTTCGACAAATGTGACCG
>JAULCE010355507.1:0-10303 GCA_032359355.1 Macoma nasuta | reverse complement strand
GAGGGGGCGGCTGGTCTGGGGCTACACTGTTTGCTATGTCCGAGTGCCTCATTTCGCATGACGCGGCCCAGTATATAGTCTCCTTTCTTGAATGACTCGGACCATATGGTTAAAGGGTTTTATTCATTGACACAAAGGTAACTATTTAATCTACAAAATTGAATATTGTCATTAATTTGAATCAATACAATATTATGCAGGAATCAATTTGACAATGTCATAATGCGGCTGTGAATATCAATACCAACTCGACCTTTACAATAAAACAATTACTTGATATTTGTTTTCAATTTTAATTATTTAACTTATAACCATATTCATTCTACATTTTTAGGCAGAAAACACTTAGGCAAATAGTGTAGACCCAGATCAAACTTTTCATGTATGAGCAGTTTGATCTGGGTCTATACGTTTTGCTATTTCATCAGTATAATTACGAGAAAATGGAATAATGCAATATAATATATTATATAATAATAATATATTATAAAGTGAATAAATATTAATTTTGGGCCCGTAAATACTTCAGAGTAACTACGATACGTAATCAATATATTGTTGACACTTCAGCTACAGGGCTTTGACATGGATCAATTCAACGTTCGCTGCAAAATGTTCTGCAATAACAAAATCATATTACATTATTTTCAATTTTCAGCAAAATGTTAGTGAGACAGCGTCTGATCTTGACTAATTTTTCTTATTCGGGTATGGACGTTAATTGGCATTCCACTTTGAATTTCGTCTTTGCAATATCAGTTTATATATTAGATTAAAAGTGTTCGATTTGCTGAAACAATTATCCCTATTCTGCTGCTAAAAGAGTCGTTTGTCGAAAATCTAGTGTGTTTGTAAACTGAGGCCTGTCCGCATGGTTTTACTCTTTTGTCGAAACTATTGTTCGTGTGTCAAAGCAACTTTGATCCTGACTAGTCGCTGGGCTACTAGACACCTGTACCAGGTCGAACGTGCTTGTGTATGTTACTATGGTCGAGATTGGCAGGATGATTTTTTAACCGTGATATCGCTGACGTCACAGAAAAAAGGGCACTCGGATATATAAAAAGGTGAAGACACAACCCTGATTCTTCGCTGTTATTGCAGCTTAAGTCATGGTTGTTACAATTTGTTATTGATTTATATGTAAAAGGTGATGATCTCTCTACAATTGAAAACAGTGCAGACCTAGATCAGACGTCACGTCAGAGACGTGGCGGCTGGTCTGAGTCTACACTGTTTACAATGTCCGAGTGCCCTTTTTTCGCATGACGTCGACCATATCGCTTTGTGTAAAACCAATGATGCAATTCGCCCGGTCCCACTGGGAAGAGGATTAATTGCGGATGAATTGAGTATACACATTTCGGGCGTTCGTTGTCGTCCGCAACAAAATTGCCCAAAAATGACAAATTTCTCAGAATGAATTACGAATATATCAATATTGTATAGCGAATAAAAAGCGGACTGGGACAGTATGTAAAACGGATATATAGAGTGTCTATCACGTCCACATCACGAACTAAAATAATTTGTAGCGAATGCATACAGATTGGCAACAGCTCTTTTTGTTCTTCTTCGCCTTCTTCGTCGCCTCTGTAGCAATTGCTGTACTTGGAAAAGTATATTGGTATGTTGTTGGATGGAGCAACTATCACACTACATCTTTGGGGATCCATAACTACATCTGTACTTCTCCACAGCTGCACTGGCAATGACTGGCAAATATGTCGATTTCTGCCACATTTATACAGTACTTTGGGTTTATGATACCCATGACTCTGATTATAATTCAATTATAATTCAAACAGCTAGAATCCAGATCAGACGCCGAGTTACTCACAAAAGAGGTCCTTCAATTTGTCAAGAAAATACAATTTAAAAATGAAGCAGACATTATTAAGAGCAGACGATAATATTTATAAAAGGGCGAAGGCTTAGAATTTTAATACATGCACTTAAACGAGTAAAACAATGAATATATACTTACCACGGAATTAATGGGAATTAAATTTAATACATTGTATATGTGACCTTCTGAATTATTTTAACGATTTTAAACCTTGTAGTCCCGCCAAAATGATCTGTTGCTTTTATAACCTTGTCATATTTGTCCAATTAGAAATATTGTCCAATGTCAAATAGCTTGAATCCGGTTCATACACCGGAAAACTAGGCACCTGATATGGATCGTAGCTGTTAGCATGTACACGTACAGTCAAATCTAAATCGAGAATTCATATGTGTTATAAGATTTCCTAGGTTTTTGAAAATGGTTAAACAATATGGACAAGTATCTGTTTGAGATATATTCAATTTGAAAAGTAGACGCTGCTTTTTCAGATCTTAGACTTTACTTCACGAATATTGCATATCACTTCCGTAACCAAAATATTGTGTAACTGGTCGTGCATTTATTTATAATTATTTTAAAGCAACGGATTCTGGCCTTTTTCTATCACAGTATGTTGGTGTATTCGGTATCAGGTGTATTCCATGGCGTCGCCTTTAAACCCAAATTAAAACACTTATCCCCTTTCACCACTACTGCTGAATGTTTGTCATAAAATATGGATCCAATTCTGAAAAATCTAATGATGTGAGGACAATAAGAATTTTTTCCAGCTAAAAAATAATATATTATGCATGAATTTCAGAGCATGGTTAGCAACAATGCAAATATTAATAGCAATTTAGTATACAAATAAAGATTGACTATTGGGAATAAAACTCCTGTAAACAGAGGACTGAACTTTTAACCCACAGTGTGAGTTCATGTAACAATTCACATTGTTACATAATTATGTAATAGCTCACTTTAAGATGAAACGACTGGTTTCGATTAAACAGCAAATGATAATATATATATACATTATAGGGAATCGGGTAATAATATCAAATGTAACAAATCGGTTGACAGTACTCTCTGTCTCACGATGGCATATGGGAAATTAACATAGGCAACATATTTGAGGTATAATAAAACAGCATATTCCTCAAACAAAACAACATATCGATTTGATATTATTACAATTTCATTCCCTTCCAACACAATGCACAATGAAATATTCGTTTGAAATAATCACAATATTATTGAAAAGAGCAACATATCCTTTCAACATAATTTCACACCCGTATGGCATAACCAATATTTCATTGAACATAACAGCATTCACTTTTACCACAGCAACATAGCCGTTTGACATAATCTCAACTCTTTTTAATATAAAAGCACATCCTTCAACAAATAATATTTTGAATAATCACCAATTTATTGAACATAAAACCATACCATTTAACAGTATACCATATCCGTTTGATACAATCACTATTTCATTTAACATAAATGCATATCATTCCAACATAATACAATGTCGGTTGAACATAATTACTATTACGTTGACCATAACAACATTCATTTTCAACATAATAGCATATCCGTTTGACATAATCACTATTTCATTGAACATAAAATATATACTCTCAGTATAATAATAAATAAAAAGAACATACGTACCATTCCATTGGTCATAAAGCAAACCCTTTTAACATAATAATATATTCGTTTAAAATAATCACTATTTCATTGAACGTAAAAGCATATTCTTTCAACATTATACATAACAGTTGAACAAAATCACTATTATGTTGAGCATAACATAACTCCCTTTACCCGTATCCTTTCTCCACTATAACAGATCGGATTTACTTAATCAATATTTAATTTATACAAACACACTGTCTTTTAACATAATACCATATCTGTTTAACATTATGACCGATCTATTTCACATACTGACATGCACACTTAAAGTTTCCAATCTGTAATAGCCATACTTTTATCTTGCAATTGGATGGTAATATTTTGATGACGAGAGCTTTTTTCAAGTTTTATTTCATTAGGGGGAGATAGTCGGTATTTTAGTTAACATTGAAGCCTATGGGTAATATTCAATTTTTGTGATTATGAGATCATAAAGAAATCTAAACTTTACCGTAGGAAAATGGAGAAATTTATTTTGTTTCGTTGTCAGGGGAGATAACTCATACACAAAATACAAGGAAGAGGTAATCTTAAGAACTTTTGTCACGAAATAACTTATCTATTTGGACCTTGGATTCCGATTTTGACATTTTTACAGCTGACATTGTTAAGTTATATGCTTGGATGGCTATTACAGATTGGATACCTTTACATTACGACAATGGCTTGAAAGAGGACAGCATACGTTTGACATAATACTCTATGATAATAGCATATTAGTTCAACAGGACATGTGTTTTGACATGACAGCACTTGTTTCAACAAGACAACATTTCTATTCTTAACATAAGTCAGGCTGGCGTTCCATAGAACTGGTCCATTTTAACAAGTGATTAGATTTAACAGCATTTTATCAGCCTGTTTTTTGTTTCTTTGCAGAAACTTGAACCAGTGTAGTTTTTGTTGTCGGTGTGGTAAATGGTTATTTTAACCTACATACTTTTTTAACTTGTCGTAATATTTTTAACAGCAGTAGGGCCTTATTTTTCAGCCTATTTCCTGTTTCTTCGCCGAAACTTGAAGAAGTGTTATTTAATTGTCGGTGTGGGATGTTACTTCTTTTGGCCTGTTGGCGTTTTTTGTTAGTTAATACTTTGAATTACAGCTAAGCGTTATCTTATCAACACATTTCCCTTTTCCCGCTCTTTCTTCGCCGTAGCTTGAACCAGGGAGATTTTTGTGTCGGTTTAGATTGTTGCTAATATTGGCCTGCTGGCGTTTTTAAATAATATTTTGCATTTGTGAGGCAGCTAGGCCTTATTATATCAACACAATACCTTGTTATGTCTAATCATAAATTTGTTCATCTCGTTTTACTTAATACATTGAGATAAAATTTACCGAGGACGCCGATTTTACATGAAGTCATTAGTAGATCTTGCGTGTTCCACTGTGTTGGTGTAGAAATTTTCAGTCCCTTATCTGAGAGACATCCCCCATTTTACGTATAAGCTTCTAAAGTTGGTAAGGTTGGATGTAAAACGTAGTCTGCATGATCTCTTTTTCTACCTTGTTTTATGTAGCCATTAAATTGTTAAATAGTTCACCCAGTGTACATTCGGACTGAAGAATACGAGACTTTGCAAGACAATATCTTAGTGCCTTCAACGAAATGAACTGTTTCAATACTTCAACTTCTGTATGCCAAGGTTGAAGTTGTGATTTTATTTAAATATTGGATGCAGATGAGACGTCAAGTAATTCTTTTTTTGTCGTTTTGAAAACCTTTCAACAATTCGATTACCCTTTTCGAGTAAAAAAATGTTATATTGTAAGATTATACTTTTCGATCATTTCTGCATCTGCATCTGACAAAATTTTGCTCCGTTTATCAAAGGGCCAAACAAGCGTTTATGTGATCGTACCGAACACCGCCCTTCTGGTTCTGTGAACATGCAGGAGAAAACATGCACTTACCTTACGGCGTTTTATCTTAATCATTCTTGACCGATACCGACGATTTTGTCTGATAATATAATCTACACCGGGTCAGTCACCACTTCGTCTTGTAATTATATATAATATATAAGTTACATGTATTTTGTCATCAGCCATAAACGATCCCAGCATTTTTCGCTGACACACAATAAACTTAGCGAAGCGAACCATTGAACGTATGCATGCTGTGGACAAATCGATAATTTCTTTGTAATGGACCGAATGAGACGCCGATAAAATCAGCTGGATCCACACTGTTTAATATTCTGGTAACATTAACCCTTTCGCCGCCAAATTTAAAATTGTCAGTTGTCACTGGTTTTGGATAAACTATTTTAACGAAATAAATAATAGAAATAATTAAATTATCTTTGGCGTTTTACGAAACCCTAATATTCAGAACACATTTTGCAAAACAGTGAAGTCCTTGATCAGACGCCGCCTTCTCAGACGGCGTCTGATCTGGGATTTCACTTTTTACAATTTCGATTTATGTCGCCAATGGCGGTGAAAAGAGTTAAACCATTTTGAACTACAATCAACACAGACCCATGTTCCGTGTGATATAGGTTAACAAATTGCTAGCAACACCTACATGTCTAGACAACGTGCCAGGTACATGTTATACGAAGATCTATCCGGTGTCTGATTTGAGGTGTTGTAGATATTCTGGCAACTGATTCCAATATATCAGAATGGGTAGTGCAGATCAGAGTTTAAAACGGACGACAGTTTTGGTAATGTCTAACTCAAGTTCGTTCAGAAGATGATCCGTTGTTATTTTTGTTATTGTTATTGCTATTACTGTTTTTATTGTTGCTGCTGATACTCTTGTTGTTGTTGATGTCGTTTCATCGAAATAGTAGAAAAGATGCTGGTAATTCCACAAAAGGTCGCATACTTCTTTGTTCCGACCAATGATTATTTTATGAACAAACTCATGATGATAATATTCATAAGTCACTGTCCTCTTACCATAGCATGCCATCCGCCTAACCCTTTCACCACCATAGTCGACTAAAATCACCATTGTGCACACATTGCAGTCCAATATCAGACGCTGTATTCGAAGGCGGTGTCTGATAAGGCTCGTCACTTTATTGAAACACAATTGCAGGGTTCCAGAAAAAAACAGAGTTTATATAATTATTTCTGTTATTTATTCCGTAAAAGTATTTGATTCAAAACTAGTTACAACTGACACTTCTAAATTGTGACGTGAAAGGGTTATGCTCGTCTGTTCAACCTGATGCGTGCTACATGCAAATGAGCGGTTCATTTGCCAACAGTTTGTATCTAGATGAGTCGCTGGTACATTCTGTTAACATTTTTCAAATACAATTGGCAAAATATATATTTTTCAATATGCAGACGAAAATATTTGCAGACGACGATTTGAAGCGCGTTAACGGTTAAACATTTACTCCACAGATACGCATTTCGAGGCCTCTGTTGCAGATGCTTATTGAACTCATTGTGGGAAATGGAGCAAATACTCGTAAAAAGCAAATGGTCACTTTTCATTAATGTTTTTAAAGCTATTCAAAGTTGGTGTTTTCCGTCCTATTAGATAATCTTCCTTTTCATCATATAATTTCTTTGTGAAAGAGTTTAAACATAGCGTAATTTGAGACACCTGTCCGGGACGGGCACTAAAGTTCAGCGGCCGCATCAACAAAAGCGCCAATATACTTTTCAATAGCCCTTAGCTTCGTAGCTTTTTGCTATATCTATGTTAATTGGCAAAACATCACACCGATTGCGACCATAGAGATGTCGTCAACCAGCTTGGGCCCAGATCTGAAGCCGAGTAACTCGGCGTCTGATCCTGGTCCAACCTTTTTGACACTCATACAACAGTTTCACCAAATTCAAACGAATCGAACACAGCTAACAGACGAGAATTCAGCAACTTTTTTATTTGCGGCAGGATAAGGGCTTTCACTATATACACCACAATGTATAGTTCATGTCTATGTTTATTGGAAAACATCAAAACAGGTTTGTAATCTCATGAAAATTATCCAATATTATGGCATGGCTACAGCCAAGTCGCATCAACAGAAACTTCTCTATAACTATAAACAGACTGTGAAATGAAATACTGTTAGTTGTTTCCTGATAACTAGGTGATGAATGGAATGTGAAATCTATAGAGCACAATATACGCCGCCCCCAGGAGTTTTAGACATATATTGTAATTACGTCATGCCAGACGTTGCCATTAAGATTCTCTTGTAAATGTCTAGATATGTTAGTGACACATTCTGCTGAAGCACGCCTAAGTGAGGTGCAAATAGAAAGATCCCACATCAGACGCCGCGATTACCGGTCTACACTTTTTGTCATTCACCAGAATCAATAATTATTTTGGGTTCTGTCACTTCAAATACTACAAATCATTATATAAAGGTCAACAGGAAGACAGGTCTATGTTTATCCTATATGCACCTCCACTAGGCTTTCTTTCGCTGTTCATATCGCATTTATCTAGCAGAGACAAATGTTGTTTTTATGCATGGGGAGCAGTTTATTTTTTATATTAATACGTGAATGCTTAATGTTAATCCACGCAATGAATTTTGAGAATTGAATTATACACCGATCAGCTGACGACAGCTTTTGACGACGTCAGTTTTCGGTTTATAGAATTGTTTTAATTAACGAATCCAAATAGTGTCACTTGAATTTCCTTAATTTATTTTGAATTTTCATGATATAATTTTGAAAATCCAAGACAAAAACTTGAAAATTCAAAATACTATTTCAATATTTCAAGCTTATATGTCAAATTTTCATGACAATATCCTTATTTAAATAATAGAATATTCAAAATTCGAAATTTTAACAAAATATTGAAGACAGTGTCTTGAAAACTCAAGATTATTTTTAACATTTAAAACACTTACCTGAAAGTTCAAGATACTATCTGTAATTTCCAACTAAATAATAACAAATATAATTGCTTATCTAATATACAAGAAGTATCTTGAATTTACAGAGTCCAACTTGAAAATTTAAAATAAAATAAAGAAAGCAGTTTCACTATTGGGCTTACGTTTTAAAAAATTACTATAATGCTCAGTTTTGAACGTTATGTTTATGTAATTATGGTTTAGAAGAATCCCGATATTTTCGCCAGATAAGTTTTCCATAAAAAGAACGGCGATAAAACTCGAGTATTCCAACACGAATTAAAATAATACAGACACAACGTAATGATGGCTGTCAGCCAGTTAACCTAATAATGAAAAGAAATTGGAACGCGGGCATGCAGTAAAAATGCAGTAACGTGCCTCTGAGGAGTTTTGTCAAGTCAATAAAAAGTCGGACCCTTCAGCAGATGCCTATATATACAACTTTCCAAAAGTTACAATCAAAATGTTGACATCCACGACTCCAGTTCATATGTTTAAATGCTTCTCTTAACCCTTTCGTCGCCAAATTTAAAATGGTCGGTTGTAACTGGTTTTGGTTAAATTTGTTTTAACGAAATAACGAACAGAAATGATTTAATAAAGTTTGGATTTTCCGTAAGCGTCATATTCGGAATAAATTTTATTGCAAAAACGTGGAGTCCCTGATCAGACACTGCCTTCTAAGGCAGTGTCTGATCTGGAACTTCATTTGTTTGCAATGTTGACTTGAGTCGCCTATAGCGATGGAAGGGTTAAAGATCAGTCAGGCAACAGCTTTACCATATTTCAAACTTATCGAACAAGGATAACGTAGCATAGAGTTCAGCAACTTCAGCGTACTGTTTTGGCGGCAGGATTAGGATTTTAAAAGTCACTGTTTCACGTCGTGATAGCAGTGTTAACAATATATGTATTCAAAAAGATAAATTTAGGATTCTAAAAAAAACGATGTTTATATGCGCCCTCAATGGACTTCAATAGCAGAACAAGTTTAATCCACCGACATATTATGGCGTAGTAATTTGTTTTATATTGGACCGAATTGATACGTCTGTATCACACAACTTACTGCGTGGGAGTGGTCAATCAAATTTCACCCCACGTTACTCCCACGCCATGGGTTATGTGATAATTAATTCATAATATTTATATTAATCGATAATTGTATGATTTGCAAATAATAAGTGTTAATTATCCGTAGATATAGATATACCTGTAAGTACAAATAGTATCACACCATCAATGTTTTGTTAAAGCTGTACTTGTTTGTGTATAAAGTAGCCCTTAACACGCCGATCGCGACTAAAGTGATACTCGTCCACCAGCTTGGACCCAGATCAGACGCCGAGTATCTCGGCGTCTGATCCCGATCTAAGCCGTTTGACACTCGGCAAACATTTTCACCAAATTTCAAGAAAATCCAACAATGTCAAGAGATCAAGAATGCGATAATTAAGCAGATTTCCTTGATATGTGAGAGGCAAATGAAATCAGTGAACATTTAGAGAATTTTTTTTTGAAATTAACCCATTCACTGCTTACCAAATACCAATGTCATATGCAAACAGTTTAGATCTAGATGAGACGCCGAGTAACTCGGCGTCTCGTCCGGATCCAGGTTGTTTGACACTCGGTCAATACTTTTGCCAAAAATTCAGTTAATCTGCGAAGTTTGAAAATGAAGCAGACGAAATATTTCGCATGTGTAGAATTGCTTCCGACAACGAAAGGGTTAGCAAAATGTCATATCCTCTGTTGTATAGACTTTACATTATTAAAAAAACCATTACATAAAATATAATTTGTTAAAAGTATACTACCCATATAGCATATTTGAGCGCTGCTGTGGGATTTCCAACCATAAGACAGTTCAAACAGTGTAGACCTATACCAGTTGCCATGTTGA
>JAULCE010355506.1:0-17551 GCA_032359355.1 Macoma nasuta | reverse complement strand
AAAAAAGACATCAAGTGATCGCCAATTTATAAGTCGAAGTCCCGATGTGTCGAACTTTTTCGAACAGTCCCTTAAACTTCGACACATCGAAGTTCTACTGTATAGTCTTCCCTAAAAGCCTTTCACTATCAAATATGATGTTTACGTTTAAAGCTGTTAAAATTGTGTCAGCGCGTTTATGGATATGCATCTTACATGAGGTGTTGTCTGATCAAAAGAATTAAGTTTACGCATGACTCATTAAATCAATATTGAACGACTTTGACAACATTGCGAATTAAATTTCTGACAGCGTATTAATAGCATTCTACAACAGGAGCGTCATTAACGTATATATGGAGCAAAAGTTTAACAATGTATTGATTGTGTTTTAAGACAACACGCAAGGCATCTATCATTTACCATAAAAGCCGTTTACTACCAAAGAGCCGACATCTACGTGTAAAGTTGTACCTCTATTGCACGCTTTGTCACACGTTCAAGGATTTGAGTCTTAAACTACGAACTGTCTGCTTAACATATTTATGTAAACCCTTACCTCCAAAATCTACATAAATACGAATCCACAAGGAAAGCATCAGATGAAAAATATGAAACGCTAGGCATATGAAAAATGCCAATGTTAATTGTATTAAAACTATTGTAGCAAATTGAGCATTTGCTCGTTACGAGCAAAGTCTTCATTTCCTACAATGTTTTCAATAGTCATCAGCAACAGAAGCGATAAGGGACGCTTTTGTGAAGGAAATGATTAAACACTAGAAGAAGTAAAATTTCGAATAACATTCTATTTATCCCCTCTTTTCTCGATATTTTAACACTTATTTAGTAAGGTTTCTTGCAAACAGTGAAAACCCAGGTCAGGTAGCTTCGACAGGTCAGTCTGATCAGGATTGGCTTTCACTAAACATCTCGAGTCGAGATTGTGCTCAATGTCAAACTTTCAACATTTGATATCTTATTCGCTTGTTTTGCCACTGCACATTCTATGTTTCACTGGCAGTCAAAAGCATGGTGCAAAAATGGCAATAAAATTGAAATAAATATCTGAGATTGAAGGTTCGAGTTTTAGCACGATCTCGACTCGATATGTTAAGTGAAATCTAGGCTAGTGTATCGATTGTGTGTTTGTTTGCTATTTTGGGCATGACGATGGATCAATCGCCTTATAAATAATAACATTCTTATATAATGAATAAGTTGGTTTGCCAACGAGATTGAGTCTAAATAAATCTGTGCGACGTAAACTGTTAATAAACAGCTTTATGAAGTTTCGGGAGATGTTATCCTAAAGAGAATTCATGTAGAACTTTCTTTTATCACCTCATATACGGCATGGGAGGGATTAATACAGGGATGTAAATTATAAAACTCCATGTACAGGTAGTGACCTCGTGAACTTTACATTTGCAGGACAAAGTTAACCTTTATTATGTATTAGTGCATCAAAACTTGTATGCCGTTCTATTCTTGAAAAAAAAATCATTATCCATCTTTTCCCTAGGGAGATGCATGACGGCATCCGTACACTTGACGTCTTATCGTCATTCCCGCAGTAAGCTTATACAGGTCAACAAATCGGCCCAGATAAATACGAAAACAGCTGATTGAGCGGGTTAGGTGATACAAACTCGTTATCTGAAACGATACGTAAAGCTTCAGTCATTTCGTTTAGTATTGTTTAGTATTAAGCACTCATGTAAGATCCTCTTTTTAAACCTTTCTTCCACAGACGCGCCTTTGTAAAACAGTTTAAAACGTGGTAGGAAATAAAGCCTTCGCTCGTAACGCGCATTTAACCACTACCTATCATGATTTTCATACAATTGAAAATATCATTTTTCGTTGGCCTAGACTTTCCATATCTTTCATCAGATTCATTACTTGTAAGCTAGTCTGATAATAACCTGATGTAGTTAAGGGTTGATACACAGCTATATAAAGTTTGCGGCGATGTTATCTGAAACTCATATGAAAGGTGAGCACGTGTATTAAAAAGAAAGTCTCTGAAGAAATGTCGCAATTGTTTTTCTGTTTCTTAAATGACGGGTCGTGCGTTGGAATATAATCACGCTTTGATTACGACGCGATACGAAAATAGCAAAACCAATTTTCCAGGATTTCAGGGAAACACTAATCAAATGTTCAACTCGCTGTCCACAATTGGAGGAGCAATTTAAAGTCGAAATATAACTATTTTCTAGTACGCTATTGTTAGACCTACCCACAATGAAATAATGTGATGAGAGCAACGTTTTGTATTGTATTGAAACTGTTGTGAAGAATGGAGCATGTGCTCGTAACGAGTAAACGCTTAATTTCCCACAATACTTTCAATAGTATGATACGGAGGGCGTACCGTAGAGTAAAGGGTAAATTCATTCTTCGGGTTATTTACTATTCCCGCCCATGTCAACTGTATATCATGAAACAAGCCATTTAGCGTATACACTAAATGTCCCGGGACATAAAATCTAAAACAACTTATGAGATACTTCAAGAACATTCAACTTGATTTTATATGATAAATGACGTCGCCAGCGTGATTTAACAGAGTGGTATAATGTTCGGTATATAACTTGTGATATGACAATGTACGTGACGTCATTATGAATAGCATTAACATGTACTTAGCACTCATGATCGTCGCATTGGAATTTATTATTTAAATAGAATATAACATTCCTGGTCATTCAATATGGAATATATTAAACTCGTTTACGAAAATTGCTAAAAACTCGCCAACGCTCGTTTTTATCAATTTTAGAAAACTCGGTCAATAAATTCCCTATTGAATGGCAACTCATGCAATATCCTCTGTATATACCATTAATCGCAATCACGCCGAAGATAATATGAATAATTATTTTTACTTTGCCCAAATTCTCACGTAAAAAGATAATCAGTTTAATATTTCAAGTCAATAAAATGTTAAAACTTTCAGATCTTTCAGATTCAAGGCTGCCAAAAGACACGGTCGAGAATTGTTCTTTGAACGGTTGTGTGTGAGTACATATCTCCGAGTTATTCTTGATATGCTTCGAAACGTCGCAGGACTTAATCGCGCGGAAAAAGTTAGTGTCTGCAATATCTGTTTTCTAAAGCACTTTTTTAGAAGGGTTTTCTGCAATATATATTGAAAGAGGTGATCTGGTTTGGAAAATGTCTGGTATAATTGTAAATATTATCGGTAAATGAACCACAGACAAAATTAAATCATGGGAATAATATATTGAACATGGAAAGACAATATTTTCTTCAACAAACCTTGTCTACCTATTTTCAAAGAACAGTTGCGTAAAACATCCGATGTCAACAAAGGCGCTTTAAGCATTACCATCCGTCTGAAATAGGCTGTAACTTGCCTTAAAACCCTCGTTTTAGTAATTTGCTGTTTAGAGAGTGTTTGGTTTAGAGAGATATGACTGTATTACAATGTAAATGCTACATATATAATATTCCCTTACTACATTAACTGCCAATGCTGAGATGTGATTAACCTTAATGTGTCGTTGTCGTCAAAGTCACTAAAATGCGGTTGCGCCAGTTGGATTGATTTTTTCTAAATAACATATTTTGTCTAAACTATGTAGTTTAAAAGACTAAGCAAAATTAATAAAAGTTGAAATATGAAAAAAAGTCACCGATGTTTCTAAAGAATGTGTTGTCTTTTTTCTACGTGCAAAAAACACCTATTCCATTACACTCATATTAGCAATGTCTTCACATGAAAATATGCATTATCACATTGCATTAACTTTATCATGTAACACGTAAGTAAAAATGATTTACAACGATGTAAACATGTATGAAACACCCGTACACCGGCGTACCTTTACTCTTGCGACAACCGTGATTTGAAACTGTCACAAACGGCTTAAAGGTCAGTCTAGTTGCATACTGACAATGCATTAGGGTCAGGGAGTAATTGTCATTAACTGTTAAGAGAATTAATATAGTTGTGTTAAACAATACTATAAGACAGAACAAAAATATTGTTGTCTGTCTCGGGTACAAACATAAACACAATGAAGTAAATACATGTAATACTAATGTTACTAATACTACTACTACTGCTACTACTACTTATACTAATAATGATAATAATAGTTATAGAAATCTGATGAAAAGGTGTATAGCTAGGTAAGATGAAAATGCAATGTTTGCGTTAGTTTAAACAATGTGCAGGGGACAGGGCATTAGTTTGCTTGTCGAAATCAAGTGGTCAATTTACTACAAGGTTTTCAATAATCGTCTGCTACAGTGGTACTCAAAGGTGCCTCTAACGAGTAAAGGGTTTATACAAGTCTACAATGTTCTTAAATGTTAGTTTCAACATACACTACTGATTTTATCTCTAAGATTAAGCTCCATTCTTTAACTTTTTATTCCCACAAACTATTTATTAACTGACCCACAAGAAAAGACTCAAGAAAAGAATGCAAAACAAGACAAACAAAAATGCATTTTTTGAACTTTATTGAATTCATCATCGTTACTAGCAAATGATCAATTCCCTATAATGTTTTCAATAGTCATCAGTTAAAGAGGCGCTTAAAGGCGCTTCTATGTAGAAAAGGGTCTTTAAAGACGTCTGTATGGACAAATACTCACGCCGCGATTACATTACAGTTTTAAAATCTGCTGCGTCAGCTTTAACTATTATTCTGCCAATCGCGACAATAATAATATCGTCAACCAGCCAACTCGGCGTCTGATCCAGGTACAATCTGTTTCATACTCAGGCAGCAGTTTAACAAAATTTCAAGAGAATCGAATCGAACAAGTTTTCAAAATTCAAGCAGACGTGAATTCTCGAAGACGAGAAATTTGGCGACAGGGTAACTAAGGATTAAAATCTGCTGCGTCAGGATCTAAAGAACGACAGTAATCTGGCGTTTAATAGCCGCTCTCATTGACAAGATAGCTGGGAAATGTGTAATTGCTTGTCTAATTGTTCTAACCATAAAACGTGCATGCAATGCTTTGTTTCAGACCCCGGATCTATATCACTAAATTAAATCTCTATAATGCGTTTCAGGTGGTTGTACTAAATTGTGAAATGGCTATATCCAAACCGCCGGACTCAAAAGTTAATGTCATTATTCTGTACAGATGGAAAGTCAGTTGGCCAAACATCTTACTTGTTAAAAACGCATGTCAAAAAAAGCTGTGAAGTTTTTGAAGAATTGTTTTTACAAAAACGTGAATACAGCATTCAGACTTAAGAGCATACAACTTTTCACCTTTTAAAGGAGACGCAGGAAAAATCAAACACATACTTGATAAATGCTAACTCAGTTTTTCTCCATACGTTTGATAACGTTTACAGCCTTTATGAATCCTCTGTCGCGGACCAAGTGACCAAATGTAAAAATACAAAAATAACCAAGCACTTACAGTTCCTCCGCATGCTATTTTTAGACTTATTCACAAATAAGTAATCTGATGAAAGGATACTTATCTATGCAAACATGCGCACAATCTTTAATTGTATTTTTAAACATTTGTAGGAAATACAGAATTTGCGCGTACTTTCAATAGTCGTCTTCTAAAGAGGAGCTTAAAGGTGATTCTGCGGACGTAAGGGTGAGATTTCTGTCTGTGATAGTTTATTGAATGTACAATACATTACATGTCTGTCAACTGTCATTGTTATATTAGATACATACATATATGAGCGACGCTATAACTCTTCCTCAACATAAGCGCCTTTTAGAGCCTCTGTATCTGGTGGCTATTGAACTAATTTTAGGAAATGAAACATTTGCTCGTGACGAGCAAACGCTCCATTTCCTTCAATATTTCAAAATGCAATTCAAAAAATGACATAGTTTTCTTTTGCCTGGATTTTTTATTTTTTTCATCAGAAGTTTTCCTGTGGGTTAGTATAAATATAACTGGTGAAAAAAAAGGGTTAAAGGACTCAAATCTTAAATGTTTGTTATTCCATTATTGTGGCATCTCACCAGGCTTGCGATTAACTGCTTGCTAGACAAATACGCTGCTTTATCTTGGGCTACTCTTTTTGCAATATCCAAGGTCCTCCAATTGCACAGCATCAAAATAAATTCGTTCTTTTATCTCTTTATTTAGCTATAAATGTAGCTACAATCTAACTCCGATATACAGTAAAACCTCGATAACTCGAAGTAACAGGGACTATTTTGATGAGCCTTAACATCGGAAGTTAGTTTTTATATTCGAACTTCCTGTAATTGAGACTTATCAAAATAATCCCTGCAACTTACATATGTGCTTACACAAAAACACCTTTATGTTTGGTCCATAAATAATTTGTTCTACACGCATTTATTCGAGCCAACAGAGCTCGACTTATCAAAGTTCTACTTATATCGAACCTGGTTACTTCAAAGACATGATTTAATTGTAACTAAACGCTGAATTAATAACATAGCCCTATGTGTTTGCATCGTTGATGTGACGCTGTCTAATTAAATTTAACTCGAACTTCTGATATTTCGAAATGATATAAAGTCAAACCAATTTCGACTGGCATGCACAAAGCAAAGACAAATGCTATTCGTTTGATTTCAGTTTCGATTAAAGCATGAGTTTAAGTTAGTTTTAATCCTTATACCGAAGTTCGACTGTGAATTCGAATATTTCTACCTTAAGAAAGTTCAAGTGTCATTAAGATTGTGTATTACGTATCTAGCTTGCTGAGCGCAGAAGCGCAATTTGTATGCGGCAAGGACGTCTAGATAAGTTGTTTTTTTCTTGATTGAAATCTTATCTCATTAGACATTCCAAGTTAATTGCAAACGCTGTCAGGAAATTGGAAATTAGAAATGATCCGACAAATAGAATTGTTTATCCCTTAACTCCACGTGTTACTGTTAGACGTATTAACAATACAAATCTAATGAAAATGGTGTATATCTAAGACTGAGGAACATTTCTATTTGGATAGGAGTAAATTATAATGTTTTGTAAAACTTCCTTGAAACATTTACAAGCCACCACACTATCAATTGCTTGTATAGAATTCTCCAATTCATGCAAATGTTACGGTGGACTTTGAACAAAACCTATGCAAATATAATTTGTTCAAATAATGATAATGTGCTAAACCATGGAGAGGATAATGGTGTTCGCTTCGATTCGCTTCCAGTTTAGATATTCTTAACCTTTACCTTTACATAATAACAAATAAAAACTTTCATTGTCAAAGAGTCTAAAATAACATGGAATAAAACGTCAACTATGACTTGAAGTACGAACGAGTGCATACCTTCCAGAGACAACATGTTGCGCTTTATAAATAAACACAAAATAGCTTATTTAAAGCGTATCACGACGGTTTGTGTTAGTTTTGAACTGGTTCGTGAGCGACACAATCTCTTTGAACACGGTAAGTAGAGGATATTACATGAGTGGTCATTTAATATTGAATTTACAAAAACATAATTTTCTAAAATCGATAAAAACTAGCCTTGGCGAGATTAAACAATTTTAGTAAACGAATTTTATAAATTTAATATTAAATGTCCACGAACGTTATGTTCTATTTATATAATAAATTCAAATGCAACGAATAATAGCGTTTAATATATATAACGTCGTCAAAAATTGCGGTTATTATAACGCCATCATAATAAAATCACGTACATTGCTATTACACTAGTTATTTACCGAAATAATATAATTCTGTTATATCACGCTAGTGACGTCATCTATGATATAAAACCGATTTGATGTTGTCCCGATACTGGTTTCAATTAAACGAATCCACACTGCATCCCTTCTAGACGCTGTAATTGTTATGAAACCTTTGTCCAGCAGTGTAGCAAGATAGAACATCTGTATAGAAGCAATAGCATCGCTGTAAACGTATTACATACTCTTGTCGAGCAGTATAGCAAGATAGAACATCTTTGTTGAAGCAATTACATCGCTATAAAAGTAGTACTCACTTTTGTCGAGCAGTGTAGCAAAATAATTATAACATCTTTATAGAAGCAATTGCATCGCAATAATAGTATTACACACCTTTTTCAAGCAGTGTATCAAGATAGAAATATTTTATGGAAGCGATTACATCGCTATAAAACTATTACACACTTTTGCCGATCAGTGTAGCAATATCGAACATCCTTATTGAAGCAATTACATCGCCATAGAAGTAGTACTCACTTTTGTCGAGCAGTGTAGCAAATAGTTATAACATATTTATAGAATCAACTGCATCGCAATAATAGTATTACACACTTTTGTCAAGCAGTGTATCAAGATAAAAATATTTTATGGAAGCGATTGCATCGCTATAAAAGCATTACAGTCTCATTGTTAATGTCACTAAACGGATCCATTTCCGATACGTTACTGAATAAGTGGTATTATCTGGGAAGTCTCTCTGTAAGTGGAAAGCAGAGTGCTCTAATAGCCTATCTCGCATAGCATCTTCTGTCAAAGTAAGTTTAATCTGTTACGCAGCCAATCTGCATTAACCCGCCATTTCATGAATACTCGTGCCAAGACTTCACACCCTTTAACTATCAATCCATTGTTGAAGACATGTACAAACCTCTTTCCTCCACACGCTATCATAAGAAGAAATATGAAGACCTAAGCAGAAGAAAAATGTTAGTTTTGACTTTAATTGAACTCATTGTTTGAAATGAAGCATTTGCTCGTTACGAGCAAATGTTTCATTTTCTATAATGATTTCAATAGCCATTCGTTGCAGAGGCGCTAAAAGACAATTGTGTGGAGAAAAGGGTTAACCCTTTACCTCATGAATATCTATTTTAAGGCTCCACCCATTGGAGTATTAATCAACTTTTTTTAATGTATTAAGCAAATATAGAAGGCAATTGATGTATATGGAAGACAGGTAACAATTAGCCCAAACCGATCCAATAGAAAACATTGCGTACTCTGATTAGATATCTCCATAAAGAGCTGTCTGGTCTGGGTATGCACTGTTTTCAAAATGCGTATATATATACATAAAATATAAAATGTATATAAAGTAAAGGGCAACTTTTCACGAAATTGCATCTCAGATAGGAATGGGGTGATCAGACGGAAACAACTAATTCCGTAAGACCAGATCAAGATTTTAACAAACTTCACGAGCTAAGGATTTGCTTGATGGAGAATATTACACTCAATATATCAGTCGTAATTGCAACTGAAAATCATTTTTGAAACTTCTAGTGTATATGTCTACATTTATCATAATTATATTATTAGAGTTAAACAAAAAGGTACTGAGCCGTTGTTGCAATCTTCTAATCAGAAGCGCATCACCATACTACAACGCCCTACGGAGAACGCAAAGTAACTATGGAGTAAAAGGTTAAGGAGATACTAACAACGACAAGTGTTAATTTCTCTCTAGTCTTTCACGTTTCCTTTTTACGAGGGGTTATGTTTCAACAACGTTGCCCAAGGGATGAACAAACATAATCCATACAAACTTTAAATGATAAGAGCTTGTATATACTTAGCAAATTGTTAAGGAAAATTCAACAGCAGTTGCTGTCGCAGTAGGATTGTAAACCATTTCAGAAAACGTACGACATACGACGATCTAGTGGGAAAGTTTACGGTCAAACCATATTATCTCGACCAGGGCTCGGCAAACTTCCGTTTTAAATCAAACTAAAATCTAAAACCAAGAATATTTTTAGTGTTTTATCCCTGTCGAAGTATATGGCTATTTTTATTACCAGACATTTTTTGAAATTCGGGAAAAACGACCTTATAAAAGTAGGCCCACAAACATCGACGCGTCGAGTTTCGACTTGTAACTTGTCTACGTCCACAAAATACGGTGCTCGAATATGTTTCTTTTGTCATGTTACTAACATTGAAGTCAAAAACACGGACACGTGTTATGTAAAAGTCGTTGGGACTATTTTCATGTGTTTGTATATCCCGAAGTTCGAATTTAGTTTGAATTAAAAACTAAGCGCAGTAGCTGCAAAAGGACCCACAAAACAAATACCTAGGTTTTTGGTTAAGATTTTAGCTTCAATTCAAATATTAGTTTTTGCCGATTTGGAAGTAAAGAGGGTTGACTTTGTAAATATTTTTACAACGAGAAAGTGTAGTTACAAACCTTATATCACGTAAGAGTAATTTAGTAAAAACAAACAGCATATTGAATATCAGTCAATTTGTTAATTATTTTAAAAAGGCAACATGCTGTTTGTTTTTACTAAATTACTCTAACGTGGGATAAGGTTTAAATGTTATGACAATATACATCTGAATACAAATCAAAAACATAAATAAAAAATGATAAAGGTCTTCCATAAGAAACCTTCTTTTATACATTTTGCTTAAATTGATCATATTTTCAACATACATATGGCATTGCTAAAGTTAAACCAATGGTTCTATTACAATCGAACCTCGTTATCTCGAACACGTTAAATATAATCCATGCTTTTATCGAAAATAGAAGGTGACACAAAACATTGTGTTTGTTTTGTGGATATGTGTTAATGTAAAGCGGGGCTATATGGAACACCCGAGACTTGAATTGAATTTGAACTTCAATCAATTTGAACTTGTAGCAATAGTTAACCCAATATCGAAACAAATCCATAAAGCAAAAACTTACTGTATTTGTAACTTATCCACATGGACAGAAACAAGTGCGGAACTAGGTTTGTTATTTCATATTATGTAGTGACAAATGAGTTGTATCAATTGGGACACCTCGAGGTTCAATATCAGTGTTTTAAGAACATGTGGAACAACTAGACCATGTTTTCTATATACAGTTAAAGGAGATACAAACAGAAGTATCAACACTTCTCTCACCTCACAATTCATCCATTACAGTCGACTCTCAAATTGTCTCAATTGACGAGACTTCATTCTCTCAGTTCAAATAACCACTGAAGACTGTCAATTGTTCACAAAAACAAAAGAAGACGCAGGGATATGTTTGTTATTTCATAGTATGTAAAAGGCAATGAGAAACAGGTTGTTTCCATTTAGACAGCTCGAGATTCAACACAAGTGATATGTGCAGTATATATGGTAGAATTAGATTTATGGTTTCTTAATAAAGACAAAGGGCAGATAAGACGAATGTACACTATCCCTTTGTATCAGTTTCTATCTGTTTTGGGTAGTTACTTATTCCCTTCACTGCTTACCCATAACCACAGTATCATATGCAAACAGATTTGATCCTGACGAGACGCCGAGAAACTTGGCGCCTTATAAGGAGTAAAGCTGTTTGTCACTCGACTATCATTTTTCCCCCAAACATAAAGTTAATATGTGAAGTTTGAAAATGAAGCAGACGAACTATTGAGTATGCGCAGAATTGTTTCCGGCAGTAAAGGGGGTTCAGTTTTCCTCAATATCGTCAAATACACCGACGGTGTTCTTCCGAAACCACACACATGTGATGTTTGCTGAATAGTAATTAACTCCGTTTTCTTATGCTATTTATAGACAAATCCGCAAGGAAATAACTCTAGTCCAAATAAAACTCCATTTTTGAATTGTCTTTAAACAATTGTACGACATGGAGCATTTATTAGTAACGAGCAAATGCTCCATTTCATACAATGCTTTCATTACAATAATCGTGCTTTTCTTTTTCTTAGATTTTCATATTTTTCATCAGATGTGAATATGTCTTAAAAAGGTTATGGGGGAAATATGGTTCATTCATTGCGCCATTCATAAATATTCGTAAGGCAAGAAAACGAGAACATATCACCGTTTTAAGCAGATATCTAGCAATCATCTATAAGTAAAATAAATGTTCTAGATTTGCAAACGTTGTACATTAGCATATATTTGTTTATTTGCTATTGTTTGCTGGTAGACAGAGATAGGAAATAATTTTCTTAACTAATTGATTGTTGTCTGCGATGTTTTATGTATTTGTTTTCTAAGACGGATGACGCTTCAAGCATCGGTGATTTGTTTGGAGAATTATGCTAAGCAATAGTAATAGATGTTATAAATCTAGTAGGCAGTCTAAGTGCAGACAACAAAGAGACAAGTGTTGTCGGAGGACCATTAAGCTCGCCCATCAGGGACTACTTCATAACATTTATAGCATTAGATAAAGTCTCACAGTTGTAACTATTTCAACGGCATAAATAGTTTGAGAAGAACACATTGCACGTACATTTTTAACCAAAATGATAAGTCCAAAAAAGGCACCGTTCAGTGAAACTATTTCAACAGGGACTTCACAAACAAAGTCATCTTATGTTCCTAAATAAGTATTTGATGTTCAAACGCAACAGCACACACACTTTCCGAATACATGCCTTGTATTCAAAGGTGTTACCACAAATCTAAGTCCAAAATAGGTCACAATTCAATCGAAATTCAGTTAAAAGTGATTGGACTTGACATGCAACTAGAAGAGAATGTATTGTAGGAAATACAAAACAAATAGCCACCCGAAAAGCACTGAAACAAGTTCTCTTTCAACACATTTACACAGGCATACATACATGCATACACATACATACATATAGACAATTGCGCGATCTTATGACTCTTTATAAGTGCGTGAAATATCGAAGCAACAGCATACACAGTGTTTGAGAAAAACCTCAAATGTTTTACGAAAGTAGAACAATTCAGTCCAAAATCATTCCAGAGTTATCAGACTTGACACACAAGTGCATAAAACACCTACTGAGTGTGTAAAATTTCATAGTAACCTTATAAACCGTGTCTGAAGAAAATAATTACACACAAAGGTTTAATAAGAAGTCTCAGTCCAAAAAGGGGATGATGTAGACAAAATCGATATCAGAAAAATCAAGTAATGGGACCTGACAAACAAGCTCACCTCATTATGCTGAATAAGTGTGTGAAGTTCTAAAGCAGCCGCATAAAGAGTGTCTGAGAAAAGACTTTCCATAAAAAGGTTTAATCTAGTGATAACCCTTTACGACAATGAAGCATCATGATATTGAACTTCAAGGAAAAGATTCGGTTATTTTCTAATCATATGCAAATGCAAATTTTTCAAATACATTAAATCCTGGTATCCTCTGTTCTTCTGATAAGTCTCAACCTTCTATAAATGTTTGCATTGTAGAGAATTCAAAAATTACATATCAGGGATAATTTGATAAAACAGTTGCTGTTCTATTGAACTATTCCTTAACATGTTTTCTTATTTTATAATGAACTACTGCATTGTTTGTACAGTTTTGAAATTGATGAATATCCATGAATCTTGACTCCATAGGAGTGCATTTAAGCGCCTCTGTATCTGACTGTTGTTGAAAGTATTGCAGGAAATGGAACATTTGCTCGTATAAAGCAAATGCTCAATCCCCCACAATGATTTTAATACATTTTTCAAAAACGGCATTTTTCTTTTGCCTAGATGTGCATGTTTTCATCAGATTACCTACTAATGGATAACTCTAAAAGTCTTATGGAGTAAATGGTTAATGCCGTTCTTTTTTTAGTAAAATCAATATCACATATTGAAATCAATACAGTACGAACACTTATTAGATTGACCGTTTTACCGGATAAGCTCCGATTCGCTTTTGATTAATATTCCAATGTACTTTTGAACATGTTATATTAAAGTAATGTTATTAAATCGTAAAACAACGCACCATTATGTCTCTCCAAAGTACAAAGTGTCCCCTTCACTGCCTACCCCAGAGCCATAGTGTTATACGCAAACGGCTGAGATCCGGATGAGACGCCGGCTTCTCATCCGGATCCATGCGGTTTGACACTCGGCCAATAAATGACGCATGCACATACTTGCTTCCGGCAGTGAAGGGGTTAAACGGTAACTGACTTTCCATATTTCATGTGATAAAGCTCCTGTGAAAGTTTCATGTAGGCAGGCATAATTCCAGGCCTTGGCGGGTAATGAGGCTGGGAGATTAAACGCGGGCTGTGTTTTTTACAGTAAAGACCGTCATTCGCTTTATTTAGACTTTTTGCACCAAACGTTTTCAGATTAATTCTGGAAAGGATTTTTGTTTATTTGTTTATTTTGAGCAATGCTCTATTATAGTCGAATATCGATATGTCCACAAAAAAAAAATTAAGTTCGAACACCCCGATTTCCTAAATTAAATTTGAATTTTGGGTAATTCGATCTAATGAAAATAGTTACCAAGCTCCAAGCTCGAATTTGTATCCTTCAAGCAAATAGCATGGTTTAGGCTAAAACTTAAGTTCCGATTGATTCATGAATATCTATT
Source organism: Macoma nasuta (assembly GCA_032359355.1). Classification (NCBI taxonomy): domain Eukaryota; kingdom Metazoa; phylum Mollusca; class Bivalvia; order Cardiida; family Tellinidae; genus Macoma; species Macoma nasuta. The sequence goes on along the minus strand of JAULCE010355506.1, from coordinate 3,350 downwards.
AAACCGAAATTCGAGATAACGTTGATTCGACTCATTATATTATCATAATAACATAACAGACCACATTTATGTCCCAAATGTTCAAAAAGGGTGTTCAGTCCGTTTGTTCATAATATCTTAGATTTATATGATACCACCAGTGCTCCACTGTAAGATGTATCACATTTACAATAATGACGCTAAAACCATTTCCCAACAAGCTATATTTAGGCCTTTTCGGACGGAAAATAAAATAGGCAAATGAAAACTGCCATGTTTTAATTGTATTGAAATCATTGTAAGAAAACGGAACGTTTGCTCGTAACAGTACAGTAAAAGTAAAACAACAAATTATGAATGCACTATAGTCATACAGTGTATGGGAAGCTATTCTTTCTTAACGTACATGTTAATTACCGGGCACTGATAAACTGAGCAAATTGTTTGAAGACAGATCATTTTGTCTTGAATAAAATTCCCCACTATATTTAGCTATTCAATAAATTATGATACCGTGATAAAAACGCTTATATTACCCAACCAAACGGTCGATTCATAACATTAACATATAGTTTGGAGACGGATCAGACGCAAGGTAAAGGGGTGTCTAGTCAGCTTCCAAACTGTTGGTTGCTGTTAGTAATATACATCCCCCCCCCCAATAATGTGTATTTCGTCAGTGATATTTGTAATTCGTAATATTAGCGTTAAATGGGAAATATTAACGTTATAATTCTTAAGAGTAAAAGAACTTTAATTTTATTTGAAAATGTCTTCAAATGTAATTGATGTTACGAAAATTCAGGAAAATCATAGAAATATTTTCCACTTTGCTCGCAAATTAATTCCCCAAAAGGCCATTCACAGTAATGTTACAACAATTATGCAAATACAAGGCTACATTTTCTTTCAATATCATCTTTTATTAAATCTAATTTCTCTTAAATAAACCGGTATGCAAAACTCCATCACATGACAAAAAACACGCATTTCTTTCTCTGATCGCCCGGTTCCTATAACAAAAGCAAACAGGTGAACCTCGTTATTTCGGACCGAGTAAGGTCAAAGAATGCTTTGAACAAAAATTAACTCATAAATTGCTTTACCCCGAGTGTAATAACATATACAAACAGCTTTGATCCGAATGAGACGCCGGGAAGTCCGGCGTCTCATTTGGATCCAAGCTGTTTAACACTCGGTCAATGGTTTTACCAAAGGTCGAGGGAGTGTGTTCTAGTCTAAAGCGGAAGTAGAACAAACATTTGGCATGTGCATAACCGGCCTGTCATTGAAGGGGTTAAAATCTGAGCTAAAACATATGTGTTTGCTTTGATATTACGTGTAGAAGCTATGGGAGATTAGTTCCAATCACACGAAACTCTAATTTAATTCGAGCTTAGTGGTAATAAAAACATAGGAAACTAGCCATTCCTCGACTTCGAACTAACATTTCAAGTAGGTTCCGACTGTATGATTCCAATGAGATTACAATAAGGTCTCTACTGATAAAACACGGCTCTTTTGTAGCATTCGCATAGTCAAGGTTACAGCAGAGAGTGGGGCTATTTCATTTCGTTTTAAAGTGAGGCTTGCATGTTTTCGTTTTTTAGCAATACCAAAGACTGATTGTTTCCTGGTTTTAATTGACAGTTATAATACTATAAGTGTCAAAGAGTTTTGAGGATGATCAGACGTCCAGTGACTCGATGGCTGATATATCTTGAAACTATTTGCATAATTATGTGTTCTTTTAATCAACGGGATCTCTAGGAACGAATATCGTGACTATGATTGTACGTTTACCTCATCAGAACTTCCTAATAATAGCGCTGCATTTAATTCCAGACAAATCGCTTCCTTAAATTTGACCCTTACAACTCTGATAAAAATGTCGTCTGCTTTCAATCTGATCTATTTTATCATTCAACGTCGTACGATTTGTTTCAAATTTATCGAATTTACTCTCCGAGTGTCAAACTGTTTGGATCCTAACCATACGCCGAATATGTAGGCTCTGATCTAGATTCAAGCTGTTTGACATTTTACTTTACAAATACCGTCGTGAAATGAGGGTAAAGGTCAACATTTAACACACAATTGCATGTCATTACGTCGTAATTAAGGGATGAATTTACAAGTGCGTACTGGTTTCTCTACAATTGCCAGTAATGCAACCTCTTGGATAGCAAGACTAGACTAAGCCAGGCTCAATTACAAATACGTTCGAACATCCTAGGCAAAGATGATGCTTAAAACCTTGCCTCCACAATCATCGTTGAGACTCATCTACCAGGCAAAAACAGAATTTGATGAAAAATATAAACAATCTAGAAATTTCTAAAGTACAAAAATGTCATTTTTGAATTGTATTGAAATCATTGTAGGAAGTGGACATTTGCTCTTTACGAGAAAATGCTTTATTTCCTATAATATTTTAAATAACAATCAGTTAAATGAGGCGCTAAAAGACGCTTTTGTGAAGGAAAGGGTTAAAAAACGAAACTAAAAAGCAGCATTGGGTTTTACTTGTGTCGAATATGGAATCTACTTTCGTTCGGAGGAGTAAGCCAGAGTTCGAATTAAATTCAAACTTCGGGTAATTCGAACTAAAGAAAATATAGTTCAACCGATGCAAAATTTTAGTATATGTGACTACTGATGTACATGTTCATATTTAAACATTTGGTATTCTTTGAAAACATTGTAGATAGTTGAGAATTTCTCGTTGTGAACAAATGCACCATTTCCCACATTTTTTCCAAAATTCGTTTGCTACAGACGTGTGTAAAATGCGTACATGTAAAGTTATATATCACAATGTTTTCCAAGCGTCATATGTTACATAGGTGGCAACAAAATTACATATGAAAAGGAGTTTTTATTAGGCAATAGATCTAGGCATAGAATGGATTAACCGTTCGTGTGATATAAATTTATATATAATATAAGGACAGATGTTTGTTTATGAAAACTAAAGAGAATATTGCTGAAACATTTAAAGCCTCAGTAGCTAGTGTTTGTATTTTATGACATTACTATTCTGTCTGCTGTATAAACGTGTCTCTTGATTGGTCTTGGTTAAGATTTAAGCGTCGTAATAACTACAATAATACCAATATTTACAACGCTACAATACTACCACGACATCAATGGCTCTTGATTTATTGTCATGGCAGTTTTATTCAAATACAAAGGCATCATTTCCATATCTGTAAAACAAAAGGTTTATACAGTCAAACCTCATCAACTTGAATTTGGTTTCATTCCGCTTGCAGGACACGCAAGTGACGTACCGTACACTCTTCCCGCCCCTTTAGCATTGTTCACCATTGGCACCACGTGGTAGATTTCGTGTTCATCGACATTTGGGT
>JAULCE010355505.1:0-26235 GCA_032359355.1 Macoma nasuta | reverse complement strand
CAATAGGTTCACTAAATTTTAAGAAAATTGGACGATATTTAAAAATAAAGCAGACGACATTTTCAGCAGACGACAATCTTCATAGCAGGCTAAGGGTTAAGGGGAAAAGCGTATACTCTACAATACACCTTTCGTGTATAGTATGTAGGAACGCTCTTCTTTCCGTAAGACACCAATCAGTAATATCCGATACAAGATCCGCCTCCGAGTAACTCGGCGTCTGATCCAGTTCGGTTTGACATGGATAGAGAAAACGATACGATCTTTAATAACACTGGAATATATAAATATTTTTCATATTCATTTCATTTCGATGTTGTTACGTAAACTTTCAACTCTTCCGGTTTTCGGAGAGACAGAGGCAGAGAGAAGAAGACGCTGAGACAGAGAGAGGACAGTGAGATAGAAAGGGCATAAAAACAGAGGTATTGATGCATAGAGAAAACAGACATAAAAGACAAAGATAGTAACAGACACAATCATACAAATAGAGAAAAAGCCTATATTCTCACCAAATTAAAGGATAATCGAACGAAGTGACACGGACGACAGTTGTAGCAGATGACCTATTTCTCGGCATATTAAGGGTTTGACAGCGTCTTGTTGTCAGGATAGTGACACCTAGCAACCTTTCACACCCAGCGTGATCCCAGTTTCACACGATGAAGTTGAGGTACAATTAGCCAGTGACATTTTGTCACATTAATCCTTTTTGCTTCATTTAGTTATGAATTGATAAACTCATAGTATTATCTCAAAATGCGTAGGCAATTTGTAACGTTACAGCGCATTTACAGACACTTGCTTGTCAACCATTGTCTCCATGATCATTTATATTTAGAAATTTTCTTGCGTTTGTGTCTCTGTTAGTCGCAGATGCAGCGTGTCAATCAGACGACAGCACAAATTGTATCTGTCTCTCAAACTGTCAGAAAGTAATCTGTATCCGAGGATGTCTTAAAACCTTCTAGATGGTGTCGGCTATCAGTGATGACCAATGCGAACATTAGGACCCAGATGAGGCGTCGAGTAAGGCTCATCAGAATCCAAGCTTTTGCATAACTCAGATTTCTGTTTTCATAACAGTGTGACGGGAAAATGTACCTTGAAAATTACCACAGAAAGCATGTTTGACGACGACGATTTGCAAACATTGCATAAGGCTACACAATTTCGCCCCTAATGTAACTAAAATCGCCAGTGCAAAAGTGCAGTCTCAGATCAATTTCCACCTGTCAAAGACTAATTAAGGGGTTGGGGGCACTATTTTCTAATCATGAAGATTTAGATCAGAGAATCTACATGTACATGTATGTACAGATCAAATTTTTCAACTACGATCAATAAATATGTTAACGCTAGTTGCAGACGACAAATTGAAATTCGGCGAGAACTTGATTGATTTTTGTACTTAATAAATACAGAAATAAAGTGATCCATCAATCAATGGTCACATGCTTAATCCAGCATGTACACACGTTTACACATCCTCTGTCAAAGAGACGGGGTCTGGGAAACTCTAGAAACCCCCGGATGTTCAACGATATCAAATATCGTATGCGTGTTTACAATTTGTTAAACGTCATTAAGCCAAGCGTTAACCAAAATGCGGAGGAATCCGTAATGAACGTTACAAACAGGTTGAATTAAGATGAGACGCAAATCAATATCGTCAGTTTTCTTCTAAAATATCGTATGTGCCATAATGGCAAATGTTGGCACTTACCTGGTTTTGGAGAGAAAAAAAATCGATAATCGTTGAAAAACACGTAACTGCCATTATGGCTAATTGCACTTACGATTTTAGGAGTAATCGTCTGTTTTCTTCGAAAACAACGTATGTGCCTTTTTTGAAAAATGGCACATACGTGGTTTTCGAAGAAAACCGACGATATGTGTCGCCCTTGGACGCTTTGAAAATGATATGTCTGAACAATCTGTTGTGAAAATACCCGTGTATTTTTTGTTAGTGTTTGATGATTTTTACTCCCTTTAAATAGTATTTCAGTCAATCAGTACAGTGTTTATAATGGCTTGTATATTCTGAGTACTGTTTGTTGTATATCATAAATACCGTTTCCCGTATATCTTGATACCATGTATTGTCTTTTGTATTCTGACTATCATTTCTAAATATTCTGAGTGCCGATTCTCGTAATATTATATTCTGAGTACCTTTTCTGATTCTCATTTTTTGAATATTTGAGAACGGCTTCTTGCATATTGTTTGGTCCGTGTCTTGAATATTCTGAGTACACTTCCTTGCATATTATAAGTACCGTTTCTTGCGTATTCTGAGTAAAGTTTCTTTATATTCTGAGAACGATTTCTTGTACATTCTGAGTACCTTTTCTTTGTTATTCTGAGTACATGTATCAATTCTTTTATTTTTTGGTAAGTTTTCTTGTACATTCTGAGCATCGTTTCTTGTAAATTATGAGTACCATTTCTTGAACATCCTGAGTACATTTTTTTTAAATTCTAAATGTCGTGTCTTGTATTTTCTGGGCATAGCTTTTTGTGTATTCAGGGATTAGTATCTTGTATATTCAGGGCATAGTTTCTTGCATGTTCAGAGCATAGTTTCTTGTATATTATGGGCATGGTTTCTTGTATATTATGTTCACAGATTCTTGTTTATTCTGGGCACAGTTTCATATATTTTCTGAGCACAGTTTCTTGTAAATTCTGGGCACAGTTTCTTGTAAATTCTGGGAACTTCTTCTTGTACACGCCTGGTACCGTTTCACAAACCTTTTCATGGAAAGTATCACTCCTTCCAAAAAGTTAACTTTGATGATATATATGTATGTGCGCTTTCAAAAGACATGGCGCATTGAAATGAGTACGAATAGTTTTCTTTGTACGAAACTTAGTTAAACTGTTTCCCTGGTTTTACTTAACTGTCACTATGCAAATTAATGTGGATAACGGCACATAACGGTCCGTCTTAACCCATTTATGCCTGGGTTCATAAGTTGACTCGCCCAAAAATGCATTCCAGCACATCTATTGTTCGCTGAAAAGGGATTTTGACGAAGGAAATTGACAAATCTGGATTAAGCTTAAATGTCACGACTACGGCAAACGACGTAGACCCGGATCAGAGGGCTCCTTTAGGAGCCCTCTGATCTGGGTCTACGATGGTTGCCTATGTCCCTTTTATGGGACGATGGGCATAAATGGGTTAATTTGCATTGTGACAATAGAATAAAACTAGGCAACTCATCAGCGGAACACAGTGCTTTATGCATTTTGTTGATGAATCAATGATGTACATTACATACTGTATGGATCCAGATGAGAATCCGAACATGTTACCATCTCATTATAATCCAAACCATGTGATATTATTATTGTATTTTCAAAAAATGCATGGAAGAAAAATCTGCTTATAAAACTTGTCGTACACAACGACTTTTGCAGACGATGATTTCTTCCTCTTGCTAAAGGTTAACAGGGTTCAACATTCTGACATTTTCGTCTGCGGAATGAAAAGTGCACAAAACGGCGATAATTGGGTATTAGACTATACAAGCTGACAAAATCTTCAATTTTTATGTTAAAAGGGTCAGGACAACATGTGAATCGGCGTAGATTTTGTCAGAGGGAGACAGAAATTAAAGCACGCGTCAGAGGAGAGTATAGCACGGGGTGCCTGGGAAAGTTTGGGGATTTTGCATGTATCATCTGGTCTTAATCCTAACCATGCTGCTATAATCGTCGGCTGCTGCAGTTGTCCTCTGCCTCATATTTGAATTCGGTAAAACTATTGTCTGAGCGTCAAATAGATTGGACCCGGATAAGACGCCGAGTTACTTGGCATCTTATCCGGGTCCAAACTGTTTGACAATAGTTATGTGGTCGCAATTAACATGATGCTATTTGTTTAAGAAGACAAGGCGTATTGTTTATGTATACATGTAATTTGCTATAAACATTGTATGAAATGTTTTATTCAATAAATATATCGTATCGTATGGGAAAGGCTGCAACCGGAGACAAAAGCCGTTAGAAGTTCTTTACAGTTTTCATAAAATCGCCTTAAATTCTTCACTTAATTACTTCACCGTCACTTTTCTACACAGACACTTATTAAGATTACCCCTTGCATCCACAAGCTTTTTAGACTTATCCGAGCGGAAAGATTCTAGAAAATCTAGAATTAAGAAAGATGTCATTTTGAATTGTATTGAAATCATTGTAGGAAATGGAACATTTGCTTGTTACTAGCAAATTCTTCACTTCCTTTATTTTTTTCAATATGCATCAGTTATAGAGGCGCTTAATAGAGCTTCTTTGGGCGAAAGTCAAGACTCTAGATGTAAATGATATGTGGATCCAGCAACTGTTAGTGTCGTGTACAGTGTCGCGAAGCCCAACTCAACTCATCTCAACTAAATCAAGACAGTGCATACCCTATTAGATACTGGAAACGCAGGGCGCCGGCTCATCTAGGTCTGCACTGTTTCGCCGAACAATGATTTAATCAAATTTTACAATTGTCGATATTGTGCAAGAAACAACCAAATTCAATAAAATCTATGAAATTAGTGATATTTTGTTTTTTGTTTGGACATCATTTTTAAAGTTTCGTGTCTGCTTTATTGGCGCAACCAAGTGAACCTGACGAGAATACAGAAACAATTAGCTCTCCAACTTTAATATGCACAGTCATCGTTGTGTCAACGTGAAAAATTAACAGAGCAAAATAGAGCATACAATCAAGATTGCGAAACTCCTCGTTAATGAATATGACAGTCCCTGTAAGATATCCTTGTTAACAGTGAGGTTGCATATCAGCCGGTGCTTTTCGATGTGGCGTCTGATCTCAGGCAACAACTTTTGGCGAAATAGATTGACCCATGATAGAAGCATCGAACAAATATAAGGTGACTTTCTGTTTTCCTAACTAATTAAAAGAACACTGCCAAGTTTAAACGGTTTTGAAAAGTTTGTATGAAATGGAAGATTTTGCTCATTATGATCATCTTTCCAAAAATGTCAGTCATCTGCTATAGATACCTTAGAAAGAGGTATCAATGAGAGAGTGGGGGTAATTAATGTTCAATACAGATGTCTGTCTTAATAATATGCAGCCGTCATATGCATTAATTGTATAAATGATGAGACATCAAGAAAAATAAATCGGCTCTCTGACCGTGTTATAAGCATCTACTCAGCATCTGAACTGGCTCCAGTCTGTGTATAATGTTTAACTTACCGAAACTGTTTAATATTTTATTACTTATCCTATCACCAAAAATCTGAACCGATGAATTTTCGTCTGCTTAATCTTTTAACCGTGTTTGATTCCCTTAAAATTTGGTGAAAATGTTGCCCGAGTTTCAAACAGCTCGGATCCGGGTCAGACGCCGACCTACTTGACGTCTGATCCTGGTCCAAGCTGACTGACGAACTCACTATTGTCGCGATCGGCGTGGTAAAAAACGTACTTTTCTGATAATATTTATCAAAACTTCTGACTTGTTTTTGAAAAATACTCGTGCCGGCGTATTTGACGTTCAACTGATATACACTTGTCGCGTGTCGTGGGAGCTTCATAAATTTCAAATATTTATAGCGGTCCACAGCGTGAGAAGACAGTTTTCATAAATCTTACTAAAAATATTTTTCTTTCCGAAGGATTTGTCTTGGTTGTCTTTGCGCTAATAACTAATGACGCAAACTAAATGACCCTATGATACATGTATCCTTTGAAAGGCCGACAATTGTCGTCTGCTATATTTTCGTCTGCTCATATTTATATATATTTATTTAACTTTCTTTGGCAGAATACGTACAAGCTGAGTGTCAAACAGCTTAGATCTTGAACAGACGCCGGGTTACTCGGCGTCTGATCAAGATAAAAGTTGTTTGCAAAGTTTACTCCAATTACATGTTTTTACATTACAGTCTCCCAACGGATATAAATGTTACAGTAGCACTGTTCAAGCGTGACATTTTGCCCCATTTCACCATTATCCCGTATTCATAAGTGTCGTCTGATGACTTTCTTGCCTACCGTAATTACTCTAAGTCTACAGCCAGCAGGACATGTACAAACTAGTATAATTTTCTTTCCTATCTGTTCGATCATTTTCTGCATATTGTGCAGGATGTTTAAAGGAACTTCACAGAGTAGTCGGAAACAAAGAGTAACATAGAATGTCTTAGATACAAACAAAATTGAAATTCGTTACTCGTCACCTTTGTTTAAAAACAAGATAGATGTATTCCTTATCTATATACAGTAATCTCGTTTTTGCATTAAGGTGACGCACTTCACTTAGGCCTAATAGTGTGAATAAAATGTCGGATTACAGCCTATGCAAACAGTTTTGACCAAGTTCAGACCTATAACTATGGGTTATGTCGTTTCTTACACGAATAAATGAGTATGCATAGAGTAAAAAACCCATAACTTCATTTCTATACGTTTATTTTTACTTCAAATAATCTTCTACAGAAGATGTATGATCAGGGTCGGCACTGTTGGCAAGTTATGATTTTGCTTAATGGGTCTGAATCTTTTCAGTGTGACATCAAACATACTTTCCTTAACTACAGTTTGAATATAATTCAATAAATTATTAATATTCCAAGTGGGTGGAGTTTTGAAATAAATATTTATACGTTTACTGATAGTTTCACTCTTCTAAAACTTATACAGAATGTGTGTGAAGTTGTAAAGCACCACTTCACTACCACCCACCCTCTGATGTAGCGGTGAGGTATTTCACAGGCATCAAATATCCATTCAACAACTGCAATGTCCATTAACCTGTACAGCACGTGGCGCAAAGTGTCATCTGCATCAATGGTCGTCTGTGTCAGTTTTCAAAATATATTTTCATATGAACTCCTTCTGGATGTTTTAAATAATCGTGACAAAAGGTTTAGAAGTAGAGATACGCCGAGTTAATCGGCGTCTCATCAGGATCTTGACAGTTTGCAAAGAAATCATCGATTCACCCGCAGCGTTCAGGCGTTCAACTGTCCGGAGGTCTTCTTGATTCTTATCAGCTTACAAGTGTAAGAAGATAGAGTTCTTCTTCTTACATGTTCTTGTAGTGCTAACTTCATTCAACCTCAAAATTCTCTCACATTTTTAAAATGTTCGATACATTTTACAAACAATATGGAGTCGGGTCAGACGCCGAGTAAGTCTTAAAATCGTTTGACATTTAAAGTATAAAAGTTCACGCACAATGTACCATAATATGTTTTTATTTTATATTTTGCTAGGGGTTTCGTTTCAGATAAATATGGAATGATAATTTACCCTGCACTGTGTAGACTGTTGGGGCCGGGTCGGAGCCAGTACGACATGTGTTCGGGACGCATCGTTAACTAACGTTTTCCCAAGAGTATATTTACAGTGTATTTACTCGGTTTATCCCTTAAGATCAAACTATCTGCGATCATATCATAAATTTCAAACAACGTGGATCCGGATCAGACGCCGAGTAACTCGGCGTCTGATCCTGATCCAAGCTGTTTTTTAAACTCAGACTATTGTTTCACCATTTGAAGTGAAACTATAGCGGTTCAAAATTCAAGCAGAAGACAATTGTAGCAGCCGACAATTGTAGCAGCATAGCAAGAGCTTGTCGCCGGGTTTACCCTGGAGTATATTTACAATGTACTTACTCTGTTTAGGCTTGAGAGCATATCAAAGACGCGGGAAGTTACTCATAATACATCATATGTTAGATGTGGCTTTTTTGCAGAAAAAAATCTAACAAGGTACAGACTGGGAACAAATGTTGAAATTTGACACATAAAATACACGTATGTCTTAGTCTGTCTAAATAAGATGACATCAGTTATTATCCTTCCGAATCTTAAAATGAATTTGGCAGTATCGTTAACCCATGTATTAAAATAAATAATACACGAGCGTGCATGTATATCGATATTTGTCTTCCAGTCTTCGATTATGAAGTTGATTGTTGCCTTTTTCGTCGCATTTAAGTACTTTTGTCGCGCTTTTCACGGCAAAAACATAAGTATGACGTTTTCCTTAATGTGAGAAGTCGCGTATATTTCTTTCGATCTCTTTTTATTTTATAAGAGAACTGCTCGTTTGGTAAAAAAGTGAAAAATAGCCGCGAGTATTTCTTAATTTAAAGGTCCTACCTTTTTAAGGTCCAAACTGTTCCAAACCTTTTACATAGATCTATAACGTTTACAACAGAACATGTTTCTGTATCTGTAATATATCCCTTTCCTCAATAAGCTATTTTTAGATTCGTCCACAAGGAAAAAATCTGACAAAAAATATGAAAATTTAGAAAGGAAAAATGCCATATTTGAGGGGAATTGAAATCGTTGTAGGCAATGGAGCTTTGCTCATTTCGAGCATGTCAATAGCTATCATTTACACAGTCGCCGAAAGACGCGTCTGAACAGGAGAGGGTTACACAACCCTCTGTTCTTTTCTCTGTTCTACGCTTTAAATACCCCTTATATCGCTAAATTTAAAACCATTAATTATCAAATATGTTAACGTTGTTAAATTCAACTTTTTTGTATTGTCCGTAACTGTAAAACCGGGGATGATGTTAGTTAAAAAAAAGTAAAATCACTGATAGGATGCCGCCGTTCAGTCTGCAATGCCGCATTTAGGTGACTGTGGCGCCGACGAGTTAAATACCATTCAGACTATATTCAAACACTTTTAATATCATTTATGAAAAGGTCATCGCAGCATATTAAACAGCTATCCTAAATACGGGAATAAGAACTTTTACATGGTTGGTATAAACTGTACAGTCAATCCTGTAATGAGCGGCCACTCAAAAAACGTGGCATCTGTGTTCTTAAGGACAAGAGGTAACTTAAGGCAGAACAATAGTAATGCAGAAAGCTCTTTTGAGAGCTTTCTGCATTACTTTAGTTCTGCACTAAGCGACCCTCCTTTCATACAGTATCGCTATTGTTACCTTATTAGCAATCTGCTCAAGACAAGTTTGACTGTATTTGATACAAACAGGATTGATACAGGCCATGCGCAGAAAATCCGGCGTCGACTCGGCTCAAGTTAATTTGTTCATCAGTTTCTACAAATATTGATGGAACGGGTGAACTCAATATTGCTGACGAGGAACCATACTAAACATTTGATGGCGCGGTCAGGGGGGAAGGGGGGGGGGGGTGTAAAGCCCCGCCCACTAATCTTTACCATTCGTCACTATTGGTCAATATTATCATTCATTTTATCATCACAAGTCATATTTTTAGCAGCGTTTGATCAGGGATTTCACTGCTTGTCACAACAACTACTTTCATTAAAGAGAGATGTATTACCTAATTGAACCGTTTATTCATCTTAATTTATTTTAAGCTTTATTATTGCAACATTGTTAATAGAGAACTCCAAGATCAACCGCCGCTGCTTTAAAGCGACGTCTGATTAAAGATTTCAGTTTCACAACATTCAAACTATTAAATGCACTGGAAAGTCCTAAGTCTACTCATCCATTAAATTTTCTTGGTTTCGTAAACATATTTAATCTTGAGCTAGAAAAGTAATTGTTGAGCAGAGCGAACCCATTGTTATCAACCCTTACACTAAACGAGTCCTTAACGTTTTGTTTTCAAGCAGCTTGAATCCGGATCAGACGCCGAATACGGCGTCTGATCTGGATCCTAGCTTTTTGAACATTGTTAATATTAACAACAAACCTTAAGCTAAACTATCAAGGTCCAAAAAACAAGCAGACGACACTTTTATCAGACGACAATAATAGCAGCATGAATGATAAGCGTCAACAAATAGCCTATCGCATCCCTTTTCACTCGTAGATCTCGGAGGCTGACTTTCAGCGATGATCACCGCTCTATCCGCTCTAGGCAGCGGTTTGATGCACAGTGAGAAACTGCTACCGGAGCGGTTACAAGTGTGGAGTTACTTGTTCGTCTCTCTGGCATCATAATATCGTAGTTCATTTGGGATTTGTATTATAGCAGTTTTCTCATCGGTATTAGCGTGAAGACTTCTTTTATTTCAAGGTGTAAAAAGTAAAAGCTTTATTCTTTGCCCAAGGCGATTGTGTTTTTTAGTTGATGTGGGTTATTTTCGTCATTTTTAACGAGATTAAATATAGATAACGAGTAACAAATGTGACTGCTATTTCAGTGTTACTTTCGGTATGAAGGAAAATGATGTATTTAATTCGAGTGGATTAAGCCAAAAGTGAAACAATGAGGATTAGTAGAAAGGTGCTGACGGTGCTTCTGTTGCTCGGGCTCAGCGTGTTAGGGTACCATGCCCAGGTTTATTCGGGGCCAAAAGGGGAGACTTCCGGTGCCAATGACTGTCCCCTAATGTGCCGGTGCATCGCGCTCAGTCATCTGGGCTACCGGGCCATGGCCGAGCGCTGGATGTCGGCGGGACATCTGAACGGAAACGGAAACACCGTCTGGAAGGGGACAGAGGCCCCTGTATGGCTAGAGGACCCGAACAAGCTTCAGGGTCGGGACGTGGTGTGCATGGGCATGAACAAAGTGCCCCGACCTCTGCCCAAAGGTCAGTTGTTATTAAAGGGATTTATCTTTATCAATTATCTTTTCGTCTACTATCCTCTCCCTTCCTTTCATTCATCAATGTATTCATCATGCCTTTCTCCCATCTCTCTTTATTCCTCTATTTTTGTTTATCTCTTCTTTCCGTTTGTTCCTGTGATTATGTTTTTAATAGAACCCCTTCTTTTCCAATATCTTCTTATTGAATTATATTATTTCTCTCTAAGTTTCTTTAAAGCATTTGTTTCCTTTTCACAACTGAAATTTTGGTTCAGAAAGGTAGACTGCTTACAACAATTATGTGCAGTGATCTTTTGATCTTTTCATATTATGCAATCTCATTGTTTAATCTTGATCTCCCAATAGGCTTTTTTTTTATAACTTTCGTTAATCGTTTAGCTTCAGATGAGACGCCGAGTAACTCAGCGTCTATTTAAGACTCAAATTCTTTGACATTTATATTACAGATGCGACCACAAAGATATTTTCATTTATAATTTTAGATAAGAAATAGCGCAACGAAATACGCAGGCAATATTTAAGATTACATGATAAAGACAACTTAACTTCTATATAAGCAGTTATGTAACGGGATTTCAGATAAACGAGCGTAAATAGAATCCGACAAAATGTTTTGATTTATCGACCAAACCCTGTATACTGTAACAAATCATTAGCTTTTTAAGACGATTCAACAGAATTGCCACAAGTGAGTTTTGTTGGAGAAATGACTCGGAAATTTAGTATTTGGGATACGCGGCGTGTTTGTCACCCTGATTACAGCATTTGACTCGTCATTCGCTTAATGGTTTTAATCCTTTACTACATAATATGCTATTTCTAGACCCATACACAGTGAAAGTATATCATGAAAAGGAAAATTATCTAGAAGAAACGAAGATACCAAATTAAAATGTCTGAAAACATTGTGTTATTTGGAGCATTTATTTTCAAAGACATTATGAGCAAAAGCTTCATTTCCCACAAAGTTTTCAATAGTCATCTGCTGCAGAGGCGTTAACCCGTTCAGCCCTATCCCGAGTGTAGTTATATATGCAAACAGCTTGTATCCGAATGAGACGCCGAGTAACTCGGCGTCTCATTTTGATCCAAGCTGTTTGACACTCGGCCATTGGTTTTACCAAAGGCCGAGGGAATGTGTTAAGACAAGAGCGGAAGTAGAACAAATATAGCGCATGTGCACAACCTGCCTGGCAGTGAAGGGGTTAAAAGGCGTAGTTTTGGACTAAAGGGTTACAACATCCATCATGCGTTAATATGCATTGCCTTTGATAAATGTTTGATCATAAGAAGGTGTTGAATACAACAGTGTAAACCTAAACCAGTGGCTGCGTTTAGTATGTTGCGTGTTAGCTGGAGGATAACTGTAAGGAGGGAGAGAGACAACATACAATGACGTCCTTGCGTCTGGTCTGGATCTACACTGTTTGCAATATGATGAGGTTGGGAAAAGTAGAGCAGTGCCTAGGTGATATAATTTCTACAGTTTTATTCCTCTTTAACACACAGCAGATATTGGACACTCACAACTCTCACGTGATGTCGGGCCAGGGTCAACACTGTATTTTACTTATCAGCTCTAACTTGCCTTTGAAATGATGGTTAAAACAAAAAACATACATTAATACATATATAAAAATGAAATATTACTTACATCATAATTTCAAAGTTGACTTCTATGCACTAGGTTAGAAATCCTATAGCGACGTACACAATTAGAAACTCGAAAGTTATCATCAGAGGTTTAGTGTGTGGGAAAACAAGTATGTTTGCATTATTATTTTCAAGGGTGTGTGGAGAGATATACTCGCAAAATGGTTAATTGACTTGCACTTAATTAGAGTATGCTAACTGTTTCGCTGACAATGTCGCCAATATGGCATCATTGCAAATAGTGCAGTCACAGATCAGCCGTCGCCTTTCCATGTCGGCGGCAGAACAGGGACTTCACTTTTTGTCATTTAAATAAGTCTAATTGTAGATGTATCTGGAAGTGTTTATTTATTCCTCGATTTATATTTTTTCTTTTCGTATTTTTTTTTATATGAAACTTGTCGCAGACGACATTTTTAATATTGACAGCGAAGGAGTTAAACACAGTCGACACTCGCCACATGTATCTCGAAATCAGTTCAGTTCATGCTGCAATGGAAACTCCATTTTGAATCAGAAACATAAATTCTGCTTTATGGATATGATTGGGTCGATGTAGGGAGGGGCTATTTCTATTTGTTCGAATTATCCGAAGTTCGAATAAAATACGAACTTCGGGTAATTTGAACTAATAAAAGTCCCTCCAACTTCGACATAACGAGTTGGGACTGTATATAGTTTCCCTTGTCACGGTTCAATTATGAGAGTGATCGCTCGGCTCTTTCCGGCAAGCTCAGACAAATACAGCCGAAGTGTTCCGATTGCATTTAATGATAAGTGACGTCGTTGTAAGTACCGTTCCCCCAACAGGTGTGAGGCCAACGTTCTACTTGATTAATGCCAGTGGTTTGGTGACACTTCACATTACAGTGAAGACCCCGTGCTTGATTTCTAACCGGCGACATTTTCTTTATTGTTATTGAGGTTAAACGAGAGCGGTGTTATGTTAGAAAATAAAGTACTCTTAACTGCTGCGATCTACAGCAGATTAACTGCAGCGAAAGTTATGTGTAAAAGTTGGTAAAATGAAACGACAACTCAACGCCACAATGTCGTGAATAAGTACAGTACTGAAACTAATTGAATTGAAACCGGAATCCGAACCTAACCGAAATCGAATTGAAGGCGTATCGAATCGGCATGACCGTTTTCGGGGGATCTGACGTTCGAACCGGTTCGAAACTTGTTACGACGTCGAGCAAATGCTTCATTTCCTACAATATTTTAATAGCCATAGGGTTAAGGTCGGAAACCGTTCAGCGGTACTCAAAGCTCTATTTCCTACTATGTTTTCAAAAACATTAAATATTGTCATTTTCCTTTCCCTATTTTGTCTTCCTATTCATCAGCGGCTATCATTGTGGATGAGTCTAAATGAACATATGACGTAATGGGATAAAAAAAAAAGAAGCACATTCGGTTTCATAAGCATTCAGTGATGTCTCGTTTGTTCGGAATCCATTAAAACGGACACCTCACTATCCAGAATAAGTTTTCTGGCTGTATATTTCATTGGCGAACAGTGTTAACAAGATCAGATGGCTCCTGTAGGAACCCTCTGATATGGGTCTACACTGTTTACAACACTATATATCACTACAAATTCACAGTAGAGAGAATAAGTTGCAAAATTTATGTATATTTATTTTCACAAAATCAACATTTAAAGAGTAAACTGTTTATTCGTTTATCCGGATGTCTCGTTTATCCGGCATATTTCCAGGCAACCAACTTGTTCGGATTAACGAGACATCACTGTACGTAGTGCAGTGGTACTTGTAGAGACGCTGTAACTCCTCGGCTTACGCGTAACACGTCTAGCTCTGATAACATATGCACACAGTTTAGAGCTCGATCAGACGCCGAGCAACTTGGTGTCTGATCTGTTATCGTACACGTATATTGTCGGTCTTGTTTATGAATTTTTAAACTCTATCGGCGCCAAAACAAAATTGTCATTTGCGACAAGCTAAATAAAACAAATACGAAATGAAAAAGACCATTAGAGAAATAAATGATTGCTTGTTTGTGTATCAAACATTAGCCCTTTCTCTGCTTACCCCGAACCATAGTGTCATTTGTAACCAGCTAAGATCCGGATGAGACGACGAGTAACTCGGCGTAATCCAAGCTGTTTGACACTCGGCCAATATTCTTGCTAAACATTAATCTAATCTGTGAAGTTTGAAACTGAAGCAGACGAAATATTGTTCATGCGTAGAATTGCTTTCGGCAGTGACGGGGTTAGTCTTATTAGCCGACCAGTGACCGTCTTATTAACCTTTCCTCCACACAAGCGCCTTTTAGCGCCTCTGTAACTGATGGCTATTGAAAACATTGTAGGAAATGAAACATTTGCTCGTTACGAGCAAATGCTTCATGTCCTACAATGATTTCAATACAATTTAAAAATGGTATTTGTATTTTCATATTATTGACCAGATTCTTTCCTTGTGGCTTAGTCTAAAATAGCTTATGGAGGAAATGGTTAACTCTTGGTACGCTGGACAATCCTTGTGAGGTGAACTATTGTCTCAGATAATAAAACAATATGTTGCATTCGCTCTCTTTTTTGCAGAAGAAATATGAGAGCCAAACAGCTTCGAGTCAAGCTAAAGCCGCAAATGTGCGTTGCGTTTGACCTGAATTCCAACTGTGTGCAATAGTTTAATGCTTTGAAAACTCATTCAGTCATTCACTAGCATGCAAAGAGTTACAATCCGATACTTCTCTCAATTTATGTCCATGACGTACCCTTGGGTCGGTAAAGTCCTTTTATGTGTGCCAGAAATATTACTTATCATTATATTAGACCTGCTAAAATGTATTATAATGACTCGCATCCGCTCTGGCATTGGCCACCATCAATATCTTTCAACTATATTGTTTTAAGTAGTTTCGTCCAGAGCGACGTTTGGGACGGATACATTTTTCGTTTGGAGTTGTCACAGGCAACATTGTCTTTTTTCTAGAAATTAGTTCATTCAAAGTTTGTTAACCGTTGAGCTGGAGACCCTTTAACCCTTTCCTCCACAGAAACCCATTTTAGCCCCTCTGTAACTGATGACTATTGAACAAATTAAAGGAAAGGGAGTATTTGCTCTTAACGAGCAAATGCTCAATTTCCTACAATGATTTCAATACAATTCAAAATTGGCATTTTTCTCTTTCCTATTTTTTCAGTTTATTCACCAGATTATTTCCCTGTGGAGGGTCAATGCGTATTTTGATCCCCGTCTACACTATTTTGAATCCATATCAAATGAAAGGTATTCATTGCCACACCTACGTATGCTATATTCGCAGCTTTTCGCAGCCTAATGATATCTGTAGATGTGTCATTTTGAATGACTAACCCGCGCACCGTCGATGTATCGCTTTCTTTCCCAACACCTTAAAGCATTATGTGTTCTATAAGGCGCGTATAGATCGGAACAGGATCAGACGCCGGGTTTATTGCTGTCTTATCTTACCCCTAACTGTTTAACACTCGGATAAAACAAAATGTTTATATATAATTTAGGGTCGATATATTTCAAATACACGTATATGAATTGCGTTTGCGTTTCGTTTGCACTAAAACGGGGAAGAATGGTTTCCTGGCCACGGCGGGCGTGTGCTTGTGTAGTAGCTGAGGTCGCGTTAAGAGGAAAAGCTATCGATTTCCAACAGACTACGATGCCACGATACAATCGATATTGTTCACCGTTGAAACGAAACGAATCGCTATTGACACGCAAACAAATGGGTAAATGCATGTCACACATGCAGAATTGTACAACCTGGTTCAAGTTGGCAAACAGTTTGTATCATGATCAGACGCTGAGTTTCTATACTGGCGGTACTTGATGCAATAGCTTAATTGTCAATAAGTGATGTTAAGCCCTTCACTGCCTACTCCGAACCATTGTGTCATATGCAAATAACTTAGATCCGGATGAGACGCCGAGTAACTCGGCGTCTCATCCGGATCAAAGACATTTGACACTCGGACAATATTTTGCCAACAATTAAGATAATCTGCGAAGTTTAAAAAAACAAGCAGAAGGAATGTTGCGTATGCGCAGAATTGATTCCGACAGTGAATGGGTTAAGACTAACTTCTGCCTCTATCCGTGTAGCAGGAAGCGTCTCAGATCCGATATATCAGAATGTGAATCTCTCTGTTGAGAGGCAGGGTGCACAGGGGCAGTGGAGGGAATGTCGCCTCGGAGACAAGCTAGAGTGCCAATACAGAATAACCCCTTCACTGCCGGAAGCAATTCTTCTATGGTTCGGGGTAATATAAGCAGTGAAGGGGTTAAATGATTTTAATGTTAATGACAGTTCATTTGGGATTGTTTCATATACAGCTGTAGGGACGTTATTCTTTCCCAACTCACGCCTTAATCACCGATCAAACTGATAATGTCTGCAAACAGTGTGAAGCCAGATCACTCACCGAATATCTCGGCGTCTGAATTACATCACTCTGACCATAACAAGGTCACAATAGACCTCGTAGAATTGGTCGCAATCATAATCTCTGTATCGGCTGTGCTGCCAAAAACAATGATTTCTGGATGCGCTAGATCTACGAAGAACGCACGGACATACAAAAGGCAGCTATGTTCCTTCACAATGAGCGTGGAACATACCAAAAAGAGGTTGTAGTTGAGAATGTTACAGAAAGCTAAACAGTGCGACATGTCACGAGTAAACCAGGCTTAAAAATAATATACGTAGACACAGAAAAACCGTCGGAAATCTGATAATAGAGTCTAAAGCTGTGATTACGAGTTTTGCCGAGGTGCTCCGATTGCGCTAACCAATGACACACATTGTTCTATAATCTAGGGAAAACCTTAAGGGACAGTTGCCGCTTGCTTGTTGCTACTGAACTCTTCTTTGTTACTTGTTTAGTTGATGCAGCTTTTAAATGATCGACACTTAGTACATCCAATGGTATGCATTAAGTCGCAATGCATCAGTGCTTGCTAGTTGCCATTTGCCAGTTTTCTGTTGCCACTTGCTAGTTGCCATTTACCAGATGTCTGTTGCCACTTGCTAGTTGCCATTTGTCAGTTGTCTGGTGCCACTTTCTACTTGCCATTTGCCAGTTGTCTGTTGCCACTTTGTACTTGCCATTTGCCAGTTGTCTGTTGCCACTTGCTAGTTGCCATTTGCCAGTTGTCTGTTGCCAGTTGTCTGTTACCACTTGCTAGTTGCCAGTTGCCAGTTGTCTGTTGCCACTTGCTAGTTGCTTGTTAAACTATTACTGTTCTGAGTACGTGTTGTAGACAGTGCAAGTAAAGTATTCCACAATAAAATTGTCAAATGAAGAATATAATTAAAACCTTGGCCCCTCGAAACAACGTGACATCGTCTCAAAACATAATTTGGTGAAGACCTCTTCGCTGAAAGATGTAATATTATCGAAAAGCAACTGGCAACTAGCATTACTAGCATGTGGCATGTCCCTTCAGGAATTCCGTACTAATCAGCTTAGCTAAACACATTAAGATTTATGGTACTAAATGATGACAATCAGCCGTTTCAGACTCCTTGGTTAGTATTTCCCCAAAATAAGTATAAACTGCTCGCTACTGGGCAATCGATCTGTTTTGACCAGCATAACTCTGAGAGTTTCTAATTTACCCAATACTGTGTAATTAACCCCTTCACCGCGGCGGCAATTATGTGCATGCGCAATACTTCGTCTGCTTCATTTATTTTAATTTCACTCATTCACTTAATCGTTGGGAAAAAAGAATTGGCTGAGTGTAAAACAGCTTGGATCCGAATGAGGCACTGCCGCACAGATACACTCGGCGTCTCATCCGGATCCAAGCTGTTTGCATATGACACTATGGTTGGGGAAGATGAAGGGGTTAAAAGAAGCAGTGGTCCTATTTCCAAAAACTCATCACTACGAAGATAGCATATGTTTAAAATAATATGGGAGGTGCAAGAAAATACCTTCCAAACATGATATCATAGTTTGATGGTGTGTCGATACTGAAAGGAAGTTATAAGCAGCCTGGTCTCGGTTTCACCAACCTTTTCAAGCTATTAACACAACCACAACTTTCGCCTTTGATCGTATTGTCACTTTGTTGAAACTTTGAATATGACTGACAATGAAAATACTATTTTTGTGGTGTTTGAGCGAATTCTAATGTTTCAATTTGAACTTGAGCAAAATCTTAGAAAAAGTCTTGTGAAAAAAGAACCTGTGTGTAATAGCCAACAAGGAACTACATGTTTATGTAGACTAAATGTCGATTTCGACTTTTCTGACCATTGATTCCTTATGCAAAATGTTGGGATACAGTGCAGGCGCCAGAACATGTGGATTCTACTCTAAAATCCCAATTGTTTGACGCTCAGAACTAACTCTTTCATCAATCATGAACTATGATCATTGAAAATATTGTGGAAAAGGAGCATTTGCTCATAATGAGCAAATGCTCCATTCCACACATTTTGTTTTCAAAAAACATTCAACATGGGTGTTTTTCTTCCTCCTAGATAATCATCCTATTCATAATATATCATCGTTTTTTCTGAATTATTTGAGTTAAGTTTATCACACAATGGTTACTTAGTATCGAATGTTTCAGGAAGGTTCTTAGCCTACTCGAAGGTTGCGCGTCATCGATAGATAGAGTGATATAATCACTTTTCTTTTCTGTATTAACGCATACCTATATAGCAAACAAATCGCAAATGATTTGAAAAATGACCGTTTTCTGATATTGTTTTAATATTTTATACTTTTGAGCGTCAAACAGTTTGGATCTGGATCAGACGCAGAGTTACTCGGCGACTGAGTGGGTCCCGAACTGTTTGCATATGATAATAAGAACTTGGTGTCTAACGCGCTAGCTTGGAACGAATAGCGTAAAAAACAATTTGAATTATAAATTGTGATCAGATGCCGAGTGACACGATCGACGTCTGAACAGAATACAAGCAGTTTGACATTCAGACATGGGTTCACCAATTGACGAGTTTCAAAACCAACCAGACGAGAGACTGAGCAAACAAGTTTATCTGCGTGTTAATTGTCAACCCTTCCACTGCCATGGCAACTATGCGCATGCGCAACATTTCGTCTGCTTCGTTTTTTAAATTCACAGAGTCCCCTTATTTTTGGCAAAGACAATTGACTAAGTGTCAAACAGCTTGGATACGGAAGAGAAGCCGAGTTTCTCGGCGTCTCATCCGGATCCAAGCTGTTCGCAAAATTATGACACTATGTTGGGGAAGGCAGTGAATGTGTTAAGGGTTCAAAATGGGCTTCAAAACATATCGGCATGCTGCATAGGAGCGTGCTATTGCAAAAATAGACATGTACAGTACTGTATATGTTGTCTGTAAGATACTGTGGGATAAACGCTATTCTTCGCCATCTAACGCGTCAGACACGGTACACTCTCAACCTGTACAAACAGGCACACTGTAGTCCGAAAACGCCGCCAATCCTTGTACTAGACTATACGTATGAGTAAAGTGTTGACAATTTTTTTTAATTATGTATTTTCAATTCAATAAATCAGTCTACCAGAACGGGTCTTACGACTTAAAGATGTACCGGTGAGTTGTTTATGCACATGCTAACTGCGCTCGTATATACCGCTCTAGTATTACCCGAAATTGACAGTTTATACCCACGTTTACCATGTCATTGTGTAAATGGCATAACACATGTTGTTTTGTATCAAAGAAACGGACATTACGTTTAGACTGTATCAAGTTTTTTAACGTTTGCACAAGAGTAATCCCGATGGTAAATGTTAAACTGATGTGCACATTCTGATTCGGATAGATCATTTTCGGATACACATGAGCGTGAACTGTACCAGCTAATTTAGTTCTTTTTCCGAACGATTAGTAACCTCGGCGAACATTCAAAGACACAGATTATTTGAGAAAACAACAGCTTTCTTAGCATGATTTGGGGTAGAACCAATTACATGTATACTATTTTATAGTTTTGAGATGTAGTATCGATTTGGTATTATCCGAGAGTTACATCATTGCAAAGAAGTAACATGTCTAGACATATGTTGTTTCTTGTTTTCATGCAATATATAGAGGATAATCAACAACATTGTTTTAATATTAAAAATATGTCACGAGAATGGGTTATTATCTGGTTGAAAAACGAGTTCGAAGAACGATGGTCTTAACGGATAAAACCCCATTCGAGTGACAATTTCAATATCAACACAATGCGGTCGATTATTCTGTTTATTATAACTTGGCAAAATAAAAAAACTGATGGAATTTGTATAAAAAGTAGTTCCGTCACTAGTGACTAGTGACGATAACAACAGTGACATATATCAGATTTATATAACTGAAAAATCCCAGTAAATCATTGATAGGTATATAATATATGTAAATAGCTACCTCTCCAAAATAAATGAGGAAACCCTCTGCGCTAGAGGTTTAGCAATTAAGGTGGAAAAATGGTTGACTTTTACGGGGGTTTATGTTTGAGATTTCATTGTTAGTTTTTATAAGCCTGAGGGAGAAAATTGTCATTTCTTAAACGGCGTCTAGGGGGTCAACATTTACTAGAATGTTAAAAATTAGACCCGGTAACGTTTACTTTAGAAATGGCGAGGGTTTAAAGACTGCTCTTGTTTCCCTATTGAAAGAACGACAATCCAAGTGTTTTTCAAAGGGAGGTAACCTTTACCCCCAGGCGTCTGTGGTTTATTTATTTATTTTGGGTTCTTACGTCCTATCACAAGGGATATCTTAGACTCTTGTCAAGCGTCTTTTTATGAAAATTATTGGTTTTGTTTACACTGTTTGCAATTCAAAAAACTCAGAGAACGGTTTTTGTTAAATTTGATATCTAGATCATGTATCTATATTTCAGCCTACTTCACTCAACCATTGGCACCCACCCCCTTTCTCTCCTTCCCCTCCACCATCCCCTTGTTCAGGCGACCACAGATATTGTTGTCCGATATATTCACCAGAGTGCCAAGTATGGTATTGATTCTATCTTCTCTCTCCAAGGCAAAGTCTGTAGTTCGCCATCGATTTTCTTCTATTCAGAATAATCGACCGTCTCCCCGCTTTTTCTCATTGATTCCTGCTTTGCCGTCACAGAACTCTGGGAACCAGGTTCGGTAAATTATGCTGCATCTTATTGGAATATTAATGTCACCATAGTAATGATGTAATGGAGAGCCCGGATGAGAATAATAATATGAAAATTTCTTCCAAGATGGAGTCCACTTGAACTGGATATAGGTGATAAGCAGAAGTTGAAAATCTCTAGCATTTGTGAACCTTAAATGTAGAGGAAACTGTCAAATTAGAGGAATTGTTTATATTGATTGAATCCTGGTATCATATTGGCGTTCACCTTGCTTGATTGTTTGTGTTTTCAAAGTGAAGGAGTGGAGACCTCTGTGACGGAATGGTGTGATTGACGGCCATTGAGAATTATCAGATCTGTGTGTCTGGATTACAACATTTCATAAAAGTCATAGAGTTTAGACACCTGCTTTGGGGCTAAGCGTAATCAAAGATGGGAACAGTGCTGTCCTTCTCTCCCCGGCCTCGGAAGCCGCTCTACGAGGATATCAACCTGAATAATTTCAATTATGAAATTCTGAATAATGCCAAAAACCAGACAAGCTTCAAAGACGGGAAGGAGTCAAAGGATAAAAACTTCAAGAGACATACGATATTCCTCAGCGGACTAAGCTGGAAAAAGTTTACAGTTAATGGAAATAAAAAGAAAGAGAAAAACGTTCTCAGAAACTCAACCTTGCCATGTCTTCCAGGAAAAGTGGACAATAATTGTAATATTGAAAACATAAACATAAATAAAAACTTTCAGAAATCTTTGTCTTGTTACAACTTGAAAGGACCTGAAGCCCAGCTTCTGAACCTTCGAAATAATAACAATGACGTCAACGTAAACAATAACGTTAATTTAAACAATAACGTCAAAGAGGTACGAAAACCAGAACTACAGCTTGTTCAGAAGGTAGATCGGGGGACCAGTCCGCGGAAGACGGTCGTCCAGGCGTCAACGTCTGAGTTGCTCAAAAGCCTGGGCGAGTTCTTGTATCGCCGGTGCCGCAAGTTAAAGCATTTCGAGGGAATGGATGCGATTGTCTGGCTGAGGACGGTGGACCGCTCACTGTTGTTGCAGGGCTGGCAGGACGTGGCGTTCATCAACCCCGCTAACGTTGTGTTCGTCTACATGCTGGTGCGGGACATCGTCACGGCAGAAATGGACAGTGAAAACGAACTCCAGGCCATTGTACTCACCTGCCTCTATCTCTCCTACAGTTACATGGGCAACGAGATCAGCTACCCGCTTAAGCCGTTTCTAGTCGAGGAGAATCGTGATGCATTCTGGGACAGGTGTCTTTCTATCATAAACAAACAGAGCGCCAACATGCTCAAGATAAACAGTGATCCGAGCTACTTTACCGATGTATTTACCGAACTAAAAGGCTACTCGCCACTTATATGTTAGTAGAATCAAACTTACAATAGCATTACGGACTGTGTTGTTGTACTGTATGTTAATGTACAGTAGATATAGATAAGGCGTAAGCACTGGACGTATTATACAGGTATTATATAGAGGTTCATGAAACTAGTATAACATGAGACCAATGGTTCAGATAATGGTGCGTAAAAACGTTTCCTAAATGTACATATACCTCGTCGAACCTCGATTATTCGAACTCAGGTTACTCGAATTCCAGATAATTCGAATGTTTTAGCTGAACCAAATTTACGTTTGCATTGCTTTCTGTACTCATATTCTCACAAGTTTTCACAAGTTCGAATCACCCGAAGTGCGAATTTCATTCGCACTTCGAGTTATTCTCACTTGAATAAATAGTCCCAACAACTTCGAGTAATCGAGGTTTTACTGTATATCCACCAAACCATATAGTGTGACCTCTCATAAGAATCGTCTTTTCATGACATGTCTACGAAGTGGTCATAGGATAGGGTATGATAGAGAAGGAACGACACGGCATTTAAATCACGCGCCTTATCTGTCGTTCTAGGCCCATATTTCATAAAGCTCCTTAGGAATACTTTAACATAAGAAAATTTCAAAAAAGAATTCAAACTAGTATATGTTTTTGTCTATTTTATAATTTTAAGTGTTATATATATATTGAAAATGAATGTTAATATATACATATGTTTAAACTATTCCCAATTTTTTGTTTTATGAAGTTAACCCTTTGCTTCACAAAAGCACTATTGAAAACATTGTAGGAAAAGCTACAAGTCCTACACTGAATTCAATATGATTCAAAAATGGCATTTTTCTTTTGCCTAAATGTTTTTTTCCATCAGATTATTTCTGTGAATTGGTCTTAAAATAACTTGCGGAGGAAAAGGGTCAGGGTTGTAAACCGTAGGAATTCCCATAGTTTTCTTTTAAGGAGCTTTATGAATACGGGCCCTGGACTGGTTCACATAGTTCTAATGGGATCTTGCTAGATCTGCAGACCGTGTATACTCGGTGCAGCTGTCGCTTCTCCGATGCCAGTTTTAACCAATATCTACACTATTCGAGGAAAAGATACATGGTCTGACGAGTTGCAAGCAATGCAGAAACAGAACGAACGAACATCGTGTCAAAGAGGCGACGGCTTGTCCGAGTTAACCCCTATCCTTCCGCCAAACAAAATAGTCCGCTAAATTATCTACCGCTTGACATCTTAACCTTGATCGATATGTTTGAAATTTGGTGAAAGTATTGCCTGAGTGTAAAACAGCTTGGATTTTGATAAGACGTCGAGTTACTCGGCGTCTGATCCGGATCCAAGCTGGTTGACGACCTCACCATGGTCGCAATTGGCATGATAAGGGTTAACGTGTTTTCAAAGCTATAAAATCTCTCAGAGAGTACCTTCATATCATAAGCATATGCCTCGTTACAATATTAGTGTATTCGTATTCATACATAATGACATGTACGCGTTCATTCATGTCTTTGCTATAAGCAGAACACGAATGTTAACACTTTTTTATAGCCAGTTTTATAATTTACGGTTGTTACTAGTTCACATTCGAATATTTTAACGAAATGAAAAACAGAGAAATCAAATAAATGTTGGTGTTCTGAAGCCTTCATCTCGATCCTATATTGTGTTAGCGGCGACTGATCTGGGACGGCACGTTCTGCGATGCTGCTTTTGGGCGACAGTGGCAGTTAAACAGAAAACACTTCAAGCAGATATATTTATACTTATCTGTTTTAGATGGCAAAATGATCACCCCTTCACTGTCGGAAGCGATTATGCGCATGCGCAATATTTCGTCTGTTCATTTTAAAATTTCACAGATTAACTTTATCTTTGGCAAGATAGTGGCCGAGTGTCAAACATATGGATCCGGGTGAGACGCCGAGTTACTCGGCGTCTCATCCGGATCTTGGCTGTTTGCATATGACACTATTGTTCAGGGTAAGCAGTGAAGGTGATACGCTATTGTTTTCTTTTTTAAACGATAGGCATTTATATAGAAGAATTCGACATTTCGATTATTATCCCTTCAAATCAGGATATATTCGTGTATATATACACTACACAATCATAGTGTTCTGTTTTTGGGGACCGGGTCGGAATCCGTTGTCATCGGCTCTTCAATATCAGCGTGGCTTTTGTTGAACAAGAAACAACCTTTCAGTGGCTGAAATTGCTAGCATGAAAAATCACTGAAGTTTAACCCTTTTGACGCCAAGTTTAAAATTATCCGATATAACCGGTTCTTGATAAAATATTTTAACGAAATAAAAACATATTTTTTTTTGTAAAATTTGGCTTTTTCGAAACCCTAGTTATTGTACTTAATTTTGGTTTCAAAAAGCGAAGGTCCTGATCAGACACCGACTTCTAAGGCGGCGACGATCTGGTACTTCACATTTTAAACAATGTCTGTTTGAGTCGCTGGTGGAGTTGAAAGGGTTACTAGACGTCTGAGAGGCGACATTGTAACGCCCAGTATGTGCATTTTCCTAAAACTTCTGAGAAACGGTGTCACCTGTAGTTAATATGTCAATCATAATAATAATATTTTCAAACAGCTTGTATCTGGTTAAGAGTATCTCAGCGTCTGATTTTGATACAAGTTTACTGCATCTTGGACAACAGTTTTATTAACCCACTTATACCGAGCGTCTCTTAAATGGACGATTACAAACTGTTGAGACCAAGATCAGATAGCTCTTTTAAGAGACTTCTGATCAGGGTATGAACTGTTTGCAATTATTAAAAAAATATCACAATTGTAGAATATAGTACTATTTTTTAAAGTTACCCCTGTTACTCTGTAAATGAACTGTTCCTTTATACTTTGGACGATTCCACTCAGAATTTAACCCTTAGCCTGCTGTTCGCGACTATGGTGATTATTCAAACGGCTTGAATCCAGATCAGACGCCGATTATCTCGGCGTCTGATCTGGCTCCAAGCTATTTGACACTCAGACAATAGGTTTACTTAATTTCAAGATAATCGGACGATATTTTAAAATGAAGCAGACGACATTTTCAGCAGACGACAATTTTCATAGCAGGCGAAGGGTTAAGGCACAAATGGGTTAGTATTGAAGCAGCCAATACAAGTTTTTACATGTAACATCGAGCAGACGAGACTTTTAGCAGCCGACAATGTTGGCGGGAGAATACGGATTGATTTTTACGTTCAAAGTTACATTAGCCACAAGCGCTAGAATGTGTAACCATAGATGGTATTTTGTATTTCATGAGAATGGGCATTAGGGTGTTCATTATAGAAAATATGTTTATTAAAACACAATTTTTCTACATGTAAAAGTCCTCATACAATATGGTATTATCCGAACAGTTTTTTATAGAAAAAACAATGTTTTGTAAAACAGATTAATTTTGTTAACCTTCTTATTGTGCTTAATTTTACGTCGTTTTAGAAGAATTGTTCGTCTTAAAGGCGTTTGCGGCAGTTACAAAATCTCGGCTCTCGCGAGAGTTACATTTCACCGGTGTACGAGCATTTCACA
>JAULCE010355394.1:0-10303 GCA_032359355.1 Macoma nasuta | reverse complement strand
GGGAAAAGGGCCCTTACGGCACTGCAAACTGTGTAGACCCTAATCCGACACCGCGTTGAAAACGCGGTGTCGGATCAGGATCTACACTGTTTTCAGAGTTAAAGTGATTATAAAAATGTCATAAACAAGTTGCCAACTTCGCTGACCCTAATCGGAAGTCTCTACGTCTGATGTGGATCTACACAGTGTACAATGTTGTAAGGGCCCTTTTCCCAGCCGGCGGCCCAAATGATATATAATGACAACCTCCACAATGTAGATTTCACTTCAAAATAATTTATAGTTGATACTGCTGCTTATCTTGATTTAGAGAAATGTAGAAATGTCATATAAGAATAGTGGTTTCCTGATATATCTGATAAACGTCTGAATATTCTCTACTTAATTTACAATTTATGTGATTTGCCTACTAAGTCTTGAATTATTTGCTAAGAGCAAGCCATGATGAATCTGGCCTGTGCTAATCGTTTAAATCTTGATGATTTTAGAAATGTGTGTTACACGTACCATCAGGGTCTGGCATAGCCTCAAGCCTTGGCGAGCTTTTATCAATTTTAGTAAAACAATTAATAAATTCCATATTGATTGACTACGAATGTTATATTCTATTCATATTATAAATTGCAATGCAACTATCAGTAACGCTAAATACATATACCGTCGCTATTTAGTGCGGTCAGTTTGTCGCTATTCATAATGACGTTACGTCTATTGTTATTTTACTAGTTTGTTATATATCAAAACATATAATTATAATGCTGTTATATCATGCTAGCGCCGTCATTTATGATATAAAAGCATTTATATACAATACACCTTCCACTGTGGATATTAACGAACTACACCATTGCATTGCCAATGCACTGACATGAGATCCGATTTTCGAGAAATATTGTTTACTGGTCATATAATGAAATTGTGCAGCGTCTTTTCAGCCAGTTTGTCTTTAAAAGTTTTCTGACTATAAAATGCACTCTGTTTTGAGAAATTCCATTTTCGCCCAATATCATTATTTTATCAAATTGCTAATGCAAGAAGTAATGCTATCTTAGAGAGGAATATAAAGAACTTCGTATGTATGTAAAACCGATCAATGTTTCTTTATTGGCTTGCATATAAACCAAACTTGCGTAGAAGTTTGAAATAATTACATTCGTTCAATAAGTACATTTTAAATCACGCATGCTGTTAGCCTTCAACTGTCTGCCAATTAGTTCCTACTGAACGTGTACAAAGTATAAGGTTCAAGATATGCGCTGGTAAAACAGTGTGTCATGCATCTGACCTTTATACTCGTGAAATGATGAACGTTTACATTTTCATATTCAGAGTTATCTAAAGTTATTTAAACTTACACAAAGGCAAATAGGGGAGAAATTAATATATCTTTAAACGTATTTTTTCATATCACCACCCTGTTCAAAATGACACGGATAACTTGACTGTTTGTTTATCAATTCTCGAACCTTTTTCAGGAAACTTAACTTTTTACGTGTAGCGTGCATGTTAATTTATAACTCCATCGATCCACACTTTGATGTCTTTGTAGCAGATGATTAGTGAAAAAATTAAGAAAAATGAAATATTTGCTCATAATGAGCAAATCATTTCTCGTAACATTTTTAAAACAATTAACAGTTTTATTCTTCCTATCTCTAAGATATTTATTATTTGTTTGGCTGATTCGGTCCTTGTGGATAAGCAAATGAAGTAGAGGATTAATGTGTATGCACGGTCATGGTCAAGAGGGACACAGGACTCTCGTATTTATCAATAGGTTATGAGATTCATTGAAACATGCCACCAACGTGTTGTTTTCTTTTATATTTTAATGGACATTTAACCAAATGAAATATATAAACCTTAAAGTTTGAGTTTAAGAGTTTTATTTGGATAAAAGGATTGTTTTTTGAACAAGGTCGATGCATGGCTAGAGTAAAATTTAAAACAAGAAAGGGAAACTGATAGAACACTTCGTTTGATCATATCACAGATACGAAACTGTTTTGCCCTTGTGATAAGCAGCAATACTATAAGCATTAATCATAACTTGCTCATATATATCAAAGCTTAATATATAATTTAAAACATATTTTGAAACCCATATTAGGAAATATCCCGTCGTTTAACTATATTCATCACGAGCAACACACGTTGCCCCACTGACCGTTCATTTTAAGATGCTATAAATAGTCAACTTGTATAAAAAGCATACTACATAAATTATAATGCTAAATGAAGAAACATACTGAAGTAGTATTGTTCAGAGTGCAAGACACGAATAAATTTTCTTCTGCCAAAACAAATGTATATGAGACCTGTCTGGCACCTGACTCTAAATGAAGATATACGATTAAGTAGACTGTCAATGATACCAATAAAACTCTCCCATTGCGTGAATTTTAGAATCACCTTAACCCGCAAAGCAAACATTAACCCTTATCCTGCTGCTGATCATCTCGTCTGCTCAACCTCTCTTCTAGTAATTCCAATCCTGCGATCATAATATAATAATCAAACAGTTTTAATTCGTTGGCATCTGACATATATCCAAACTGTTTGACACTTATACTACTATTTTATCAAGTTTAAATAGATTCAGACAGCGTTGGAAAATGATGCAAACGAGCCTTCGAGCAGAAACCATTTTTCAGCAGGATAAGAGTAAAGGTCATGATCAACAGGATAGCGTTAATCAAAGCCAATTGTCAGTGTTATAGTTTAAGGTTACAGGTGTAATGATTGTATAATTCATGAACATAATGGGTATAAAGCATAACATGTGTGTCACTTGTTTGGGAGAAAGTATCATAATGTTAATGCGCAAATTATTCTGTTTGTCGAGACTGGATATTTTATATCAATATTAAGGATTGTAGTTGTCCGTTTATCCATATTTTAGATAACACTCGTATTGTATATTAAACGTGCCCATGTAGTTAAGGCTTTCTAACATGCTTTTGTTTCATGTTAATAAGCAAATAGTAATAGTAAATGCAAAATACAGTCGACACTCGACAATCGACATGTCGATTATTTGTGTAAGATGGAATTACTCGAATTTCTTATAAGTACCTAGGGTAATTCAGTCGAAGAAAATAGTATCATCAATTCAAACACGTAACGAGCAAATGCTTCTTTTCCTACAATGATTTTAATATAATCCTAAAATGGCATTTGTTTCGCCTAGATTTTCATTATTTCCTCAGATATTTTCCTTGTGAATTTGTCTTAAAATAGGTTTTTGAGGAAAGGGTTATAGAGAATAACAGTTCAGTGGCGGGAATGGGTAAAGTTAAAACATCAAGGTCGTGCTTTATTGAGATCTTGATTTTTAACCGAACCAGATAACTTTACCAATTCCCGCCACTGACCCGGTATTCGATTTATTCTGTCACTTATTTATTTTGCAATTTGTGTTTTTGTGGCTGCCGACAAACGGTTTGCAGAGGACAGTTCTATCAGAAGAAGAGAGTATTATGTGCACAGGGTGTGTTGGCTGCATTGATTCTGTAGAACCGAACGTTTCTCTTACAAAAGGACACCTTACAGGATTGGATGTGTACAGGATTTTTTAACAGTTGATTTGCTCGAAAGAAGGACAGAAATTAATGCTATGTTTTAGATCTATTAAACAATATGACAAGGGCATATTTTCGTTATACTTTTATTGTTATGCAACGTTCGTTTAAATAATGTGCATGAAGGGATTTTTCTCTAATATTTACAGCAGCCTTCCCTTTCTCTCTTTCTGTGTTCTTTCTATCGTTCATGTAAACATTATATGACAGAAAATGACGACACATATGCACATGTCCATAAAATGGGTCGAAAGTAGTTCGGAATTAGTACGAACATGAAAAATGGGACATTGACTGGATATCGACTGTTGGTACCCATCACCATTTATATCAGTCGTCCGGCATGGGGAGCCGTAGCTACTAACCCGGAATCAAAATAAATATCCAGTCACCCTGTTTCTGGGTCAGACACACAGATGATAACAGGATAAAACCGAGTTCGTATGTGCATGTAGTTGTTTTTATTGTTTCTGATCATACTGAAATAAACACTAAGGATTGTATTAGAATATATTCCGCACAAACTCCGCATTCTTCTCTTGGCTATACATTGAGTTCTACCTAGGCTTTAAGATAATCGGTTATTTTCTCGCCGTTTATATATCGATTTGGTTAAAACTTCGAATATAAATAACTGATTATGTGCTACGTACTCCGTCGACATTTTATTGAATTCTTATTTGTATAAAATAAAACTTATCAAATTAAAGACACTACTATCAACATGAAAATCGCAAAAATTGCGAATATTGTAAAACTCGATCAATTTGAACTATTAATTTAAACATTGAAACTATAATTGATAAGTATTAAGTGTATCAACCAATGAACGCATGCATATATCATTGTTTCGTTAACAATGTGCAGTTTAAATAAACATGTGGCGATGTCGGTACTCTACTGGACGAGCCTACACTGTAGCTTAGGTAGATATGCAGGCGGTGCAGGTCCTCAATGTCAACAGTGTCAAATTTTATTCATATTTATCATTTTTTATTCAGATCATATTTTATCAAATATTGGATACATGTGATATGAACATATATAAGAGTAGTAATTTGATTTTATTCAAATACACTTTTTCCATTACCAGCACGAACCTCTGTCGGAACGGCCGGCTTGAAAAAATTAAAATGCAAGTGCGCTTTCGTCATTAGTTGCTCGGGACATAATACTCTTAATTTATCTAAGGTGATTTTTATGTGTGTATTCCGCTAGAGAACAATAAAATGGCCACGGATATTGATTTTCTTGGACATTTTTTAAAATCCTCGTGCAAAGTTATGAAATCATATATATATATACGAGCACCTTCATATGCGAGCAATCGTCACGGTGGATGATTTAATTATTTTCATATCGCAACTATAGTACAATGAAGAGATGCAAAATTTCAAGCCGATATTTAAAGTATTATTTGAAATAGAAAATGTGTCCATAGGACACAGATGCCCCAAATTCCGCTTTTTCAAAACCGCCATATTTTCACAAAATATAGGCCCATAACTTCGTAAATATTGAATTTCGGCGGATGAAAATACCCAGCTTCACAAGTTCATATCCTGAATAATATATCTATGACGTTTCAAGTCTGTAGCACAAACACTTTTAGAGTTATGCGAGACACAAACTTTTCGGGACGGAAATACGGAGGGACAAACAGATAAAGGCAAATCTATATGTCCCCCCCTCCCTTATTTAGTAGTGGGGGCATAAAAATCCAATTTAATAAAGGTCTAGTTAGAATATCATCTTAGTGCAGATTATGATTATTAGATTCAGAGTCTTCTCCGTTGTTCTCAAGTCTACTCACCGATTATTTATTAGGGTAACACAGTTGTCAAACAATAGACGTTTAATGTCAGTTTTTAATTTACATGTATCCAATTTACTTTTTCGTTGAAATAATAGGGTTTTCAATCTAAAAGAATTACACAGCAACACGCTCCAAACAGAGGACATATTCAAAGACAAGTATCTGATGAATGCAATATGGTTTAAACTTTATATAAAAAGTCAGATGAAAATAAGTCTAAATATATCCTTTTAAGATCATATTCCTACAATGCGTTCAATACAATTCTAAAATTGCTCTATTTTCTTATTCCAAGATTTTTATAATGTTCATCAGATACTTTTCTTGTCATGATTGTGGGCCCGAGGAAAACGCAGAATAATCATAAGCGTATTAACTATATCCAGACTGATTGATTTGTCACCAGCTTGATTCGTGCGACTAAATTTATATTCTGATTGAACATAATATATATCATTTAGAATTACGAATAAGGTTTACCGACTGTTCAGTTCGGGGTTTTTAACTATTTACAACTCAACGATGAGTTATACTTGTATTATATATGTATTGCTGTGCACGAGTATTGTGCATACTTATAGAAAGATAATGAGATTAGAAACGTCTGCTCTTCCGCTGTAAGCTTATTATTCCAAGAGCTCGCTAGTGGTCTTCCTTGACCAAACATAATTCAGCAGACAAATGAATTTATCATTGACGGACGTGAGACAAACTTAAACTATATTAAACCTGTCTTACTGACTATCAAATAAGGTAAGGCATCAATTTAATACTGCTTGGTGATCGCTTAATGCCGAACGAAAGTAATACAAAAAGGTCTTTTGAGAGCTTTCTGCATTACTTTCATTTTGAATTAAGCGATCACCTGTCTTAAAAACCACGAATGCCTCATGTTAAAGAGACGGTTTAAGACAGGTTCGACAAATACTACACCGGCTGATGTAATAGAGTAGAATACTGGCAAACCTTGACATTTCAAACTCGGTAAAGTTATGCTTTGATCGGAACTAACATTTAAACCAGAACCAACGATTGCTGCATGTTGGTAACGTGTCGAGGTTGGCGGAGGAACGTGTATATACGTCTGGGTTAGCCAAAGTTTGAAATCAATTCATACGTTGGGGAGTTCAAACTTATGAGAATAAGCATATGATTCCGAACTAGCAAGTTTCGAATTATTATATTAGTGAATAACATAACATTGGTATTTTGTCATCGAAAGTGTGCACAATGTTTGATTTGATCAATAAAGGAAGGAAATGAGTATTTTTCAGAAATTAATTGCTATTGAGTTGAGTTATTGTCTATTGTCTTGGCAATATTGATGGTTGTATTGTTTGCAATAGTGACGTAACGCGTGTGTAAAAGCAATATTGTTATTGAGTGTAACACTCGTATCGAGAAGGCTTGTTAAGAGTCACTTGACCATGCCATCAAAAATCTAATTAAAGACAATTTAATTTTGAACCAGGCGCTCTGCAATTTGCAGCTTTTAAGGAATGGTAGTACATTAGGCAGTCAATATGCGTTTGACGACCTTTACTGAAAAGCAAAACAAATCATGCCATTCCCACATTTCAGTCTAAAAGCCTTGCCACAATAGAATCGGAATTAGTCAGAACGTCGACGGAATGAAAAATCATGGCTTTTTCGTGCACATTTGAGGTGCATTCTAAGTCTGCCTGCATTCTGAGTATATTTCAAAACAGCTGGTCTATGCTTGAGGCCAATCCGAATGCTTTGCTCATGCTCAAAACGTTCGAGGTGTATTCGTAAGTAGAGAAATATCAAACAGCATTTGATGTGTATTCTTATGGCATTCTCACTACGTTCTATATAGTATTACGGCATTCTGGCAGTATTCGAAACATTTTGATCGGATTTGAAGGAGAATCCCAACAGTAATCCTCTGAAAACTTTCGTATAAAAACGATACCAGCTGCTAGATTCTTATAAGTTGCACACCACGTCATGTCAACCCTCAGAACTGCATTCTCTGTTTCTGTTTGAATTTTTAAAAGTTTCAACCATTTTCACCCCTATTCTTGAAGCATTCTGACTGCATTTGAAGTGAATTCGTACAACATTCGAGGCACCTTCAGACCAGGCTTTTGGCACTTTAACGTCATTCTTGATAATTTGATTGGACACAGAATTCTATATATGCCCCCCCCTCCCCTCCTGTGTTCTAACTTCATCAAAGAGGTATGTGCAAGAATCATTAGAATACATTCTGAGTATTCGAACAGCATTTGTACAAAACAAAGCTGTATTTAACTTTCCCTCCCGTATGTGACGGGAATTTCATTTATTTTTAATTCCGGTTATTTATGCTTCATTCCTGCTGATTCGGAATAAGTGTGGCGGGCCTTAAGGTACAGTCAGTACGCACAAAAGGATTCTGTGTAAAGAGGGTTCCTATCCTAGTCACACTAGAGACGGAAAAAGCCGGAATGTCGTCGAAATGAAAATTCGTACTAGTATATTCCTGAACATGGGAATTGCACTCTTAAACGTCTGTCAGCATGTTAAGTGCATTCCAAATAACGTGTTAAATTATTGTGGGCAGTCAGAATGTTAAAAACAAATTATCGACAAGCTGCAATAAATTGTTCAGATTACCTGCATATTTGCTACGTTATTTACATTTGATTTCAATTTTAAATTTGGAAACTCTGATGAGTAAAATTAAAACCGATTGAAATTTATTTTCTTCGAAACATTACCCAGATATCTTTGTACAGAAAGCAGCATCTGTTGATTAACCCGTTCACTGCCCTACCCCTGAGTGTAGTAATATATGCAACAGCTTGGATCCGAATGAGACGCCGAGTAATTCGGCGTCTCATTTAGATCAAAGCTGTTTGACACTCGGCCAATGGTTTTACCAAAGGTCACTGAGGGAGTGTATTAAGTCTAAAGCGGAAATAAAACAAATATTGCGCATGTGCACAACCTGCCTGGCAGTGAAGGGGTAAAACCTCCCTTCCACAAAATTGCCTTTTAGAGCCATTATGTATGTAAAGCGCCCATATGTCATTAAGAAAATAATGATGTATTCTTTTATTTGAATGTGCCGTGTTTGTCACTGCTTTCACGAAATATTTCAAACTGATATTTCGAACCAACTCAAAATTTCAACTTCGGATTTCGCTCCTCAATTCATTGCAACTACACCACGTTTTCAATTATAAATGTGATATTGCAGTTTCATTAATAAACAATGGTCTATTTTGCACAGTTTTGAGCTTGAGCATCCTTAGTGATAGGTTCAGCGAGAGACGGGCCTGTGTTTTGTTATTTCTATTTCTCGATGTGTATCACGTAGACATGATAATAAATCATTCCTTCCTTTTCTAAATTTCTGAGATCCTTGTATCAGCAATTTTAGAAGCTTTTCGATAGGAGTATTTGACAAGTTCGGCAAGGTCTCTTGTAGTATAGCCACTGTTGCGCAATAATGCTTGCCATATCGCACGCGCCATATTTTGTAATACATTTACAGCAAGAGAACTGGTTTTTATGCCCCCCACAAAGTGGAGGCATATAGAGCTGCAATTGTCCGTACGCCCATCCGTCCGTACGTACGTAGGTACGTTCGTCCGGTCGTACGTCACGAAGATTTTGTATAATCTAATTCTTGAAAAGCATTTGTCCAATTCTCACAAAGCTTTACACCCATGTTAGGACCATAATATCTTGATCAAGTTCAACAGCTATGTAAATTACTTGAGTCGTTTCGGCGTTACGGCCATTTTGTGTGAAAATATGGCATGTTTGACAAAGCGGAAGAGGGTGCATCTGTGTCATATGGACACAAGTTTTAGCTTCGTTTCTGTTTCAACGCGTAGGTTACGCAAACAAAACGCAAAAAATTGGACAATTGTAAATTTTCTGACCACTTATTGAATAAAGTGTTACTAAAAGAGTCAATAGTATGGAACCGGATCACACACCGATTTACTCATTGTCTGATCTAGCTAAAAAATGTTTGTGCTCTGTGTCTAATCAGATAGAAGGTAAAGAATAAATAGCGTCACTCCAACTGAGTTCGTTATGCCTTCTGAAAATTTCAATCACATTTTGATTTATTGATACTTATAAAATATTAAGATAACGGTGTTGATAGATTGAATAATTGCGTGCGAATGGGCTTATGTGTACACCATGTTTACTTCTTTGACTTTCATCTCAGTGGCCTATATTTTACAAAAAACAACAACAAAACTACTTTACTTGGACGAAAGATTCCGACCATGTCCGGCATTCACTAAGCGGCTCGAGTCTAGATCGTGCTCAAACTCAAACTTTCAACATACGATATCTTATTCAATTGTATTGCCACTGCACTAAACATTTGTCTGTCAATGACACGTTCCATGTTCCATTGGCAGGCAAAAGTATAGTGCAGTAGCCATACAATTGCAGTCAATATCTGAGATTGAAAGTTTGAGTTTGAGCACGATCTCGACTCGAGTCGCATTGTGAAAGACGGACTAGTCACTTAACCCTTTTCCTTATAGAAACGCATTTCCCCTATTTAAATGCCCTTGGAAATACTTTTTGGAAAATGGAGCAATTGCTCAACATGAGTAGAATTCATGCTTTTTTCGATAATAAAACTTAAACCAAAACCGAAGGTTTTTTGATTTATCGATTTGTCTCGAAGTTCAGGGGATTACTTTCAACAGCTTAAATACTAAAGCAGAACTTAACGATGTGTACCAACACCGACGCCAACTCTAGTAGTATAATGAAAAACAAATAGCCTAGACTATATTTCGAATAGCCCGATTGCAAATAATTATTACAATTACAATGTACAGTCTAGTCTCGATAGTTCGAAATCGGATAACTCGAATTCCTGAATTCCAAAATTACGTTTTTATTGACTTCTTTACTCATA
>JAULCE010355283.1:0-10303 GCA_032359355.1 Macoma nasuta | reverse complement strand
ATTATACATCTAAATATATTTTATTACGTTATCCATACTTTGATGGTTTAGACTGAATTACCCATGCAAAATATTTGTGTTCATATGTTGATGCAGATGCATTTAAAGACGATCAGGACAGTTGATTTTATTACGCGAAAGTAAATTTAACGTCAAATCCGTAAACCAGATGTAATCACTGCTAGCCTGTTTGGCGCGCCGTCGTAGGGTCGTAAGTTCGAATCCCGGAATGGGTGTGAGTTTTTTTAAAAAAAAATATGGTTTGCTAAGAATGTTGCTGTAACTATGTAACAAAAATGACAGTTAATATTATGTTTATGACGTTTGAGTCTGTATGTCAAGCCTTACTGTATGTGTTAACGACTATATACTAATTTGGAGCAATATTTTGGGGGCATATAGCAACTAAAAAACTATTTTCTGAAAAAAAACAAAAAACGGTGACCTAAAAATGGTCAAACTGTCGCGATCGTCTTTAATCAAGCCAAACTGCCATCAAAATTGTTTGAAAGTACGCGTGCTTTTGGTCATTGATTTAGAATTTAAAGCGGTATAGTGTTCTTTGGTATGTTATTCGCTACCATGCTTACAATATTGTCATCAATTTAGAATGTCCTAGCCTGTTAGCTTCGCGACAAAGTTTGTGAGTATAAAGCAGTACGGATACGGGTCATATGTTGAGTTACTGGGCGTTCCACCAGGATAAAAGTTGTTTGATAGTATAACCATACGCACGATTATCACGATACGGGCTATTGTAAGTGATTTGTAAAACGAGTGGAACGCTTACGGTGGCATGTTTATGTTTGGCAGTTTCAGTGTAAGTAAGAAAGAATTTAAGATAATTTAAAACCAGTTACATTCAGATGCATCAACTAATTTGTTTGTTCCTCAATGTTTAAAGTGTTTATTGACAAAGTGTTAGTTACTGCATAACCATACTATTTTCAAGCACATTATTAAAACATTTGCGTGTGGTTAGGATAGTAATTGACAAAAACCTGTCTCTATGCTATAAAGACAGCATAATGTAGTCGGAAGGCTTAAACGAAATTGAATTTTGATGCAATTT
This sequence comes from Macoma nasuta, assembly GCA_032359355.1. Lineage (NCBI taxonomy): Eukaryota > Metazoa > Mollusca > Bivalvia > Cardiida > Tellinidae > Macoma > Macoma nasuta. The sequence continues at coordinate 9,231 of JAULCE010355283.1, read as the reverse complement.
ATACTTTAGGGCCAAAACAAATATCAAAGACCGCGAAACGCATACAATTCATATAATGCATATAATAAAACAAAACGTGTGAACAATTCTCAATGGGAAACAAACATAAAAACTTGAAACTAAAAGACAATTGGCGATACTAAAACACGAAATCAGTTTTATTTTCAACTTTGCATAAAGCGCCTTGCGTCTAGGGCAAATATATTAAATTCATGATTTAAAAAATATAAACATTTCTCGTTTTAATGTAATAGAAGGACTCTCTTTTGCAGAATGGTATAAAATACGGCTGTTGGTTTGATACTTCCTTGTGAGTAATTATAAAAGAGTGCTGAACTGGGTCCAAACAATCCAGTCAATTGTTTGTATTGTTTTTATATCCAGAAGGACGGGTGTTTTGATTGTGAATATGTAACTGATATAACTAGAATTTACAAACTTCGCGTGACACTATGTCACCTTCGTGTACACTAAGTGATTAATTAAAACATATGAATTTCAACTAGATCTATACTGAGTATGCCTGAGCGCCAGCTCCAGTCCTTAGCTCCACCCCCTTGGCACTGGCTCCAGCTCTCCGGTAAAAACAGGCATGGTTGGCTAAGAATTGCTTCTACTGATCAATTTTTGTTTCATAGCAAAAGGACATACTGTAAGCAACTGCGTTATGCCTGTGAAATGTTTGCCATATGTCCTTTAGGTAGAATTTATGGCCAAATGGCAACATATCGTTTTGAATTGGCGCTGTTTCACAACTTGCAAAAGTCCTCATACTGACAAATTTGTTTCGATGACCAATCGATCTGCTGATACGTCAAGTATAGTCCTTTGTGCGTGGCACTACATTAGCCTTTTCTTAAAGATGTCTTTAAATCATCACAAACAATAAAAGAATCGACTCACCTGTACAATTCGTGTTGATTTTGTAACAACATCCGCAACAGGGATCCAGCTTGGAAGTTCCATTGGCTCTGTTTTCTATTCAGCTCCCGAAAGAGCTGGAGCCAGTGATTACCAGGCGTGTTTACATATTGGTTCAAAATTTCAAAAATAAAATAAAACACTCTCCAGCGGGCAATTGTTTGATTATATAATATAGCTTGGAAAAAACAGCATATTAAAATCAAAGTTATATTTTTTATCAAAATATGTTTTAGTGTCATATTCTATTGAAAATGAGTGTAAATATTGTAATGGTTTTATTCTTTTTAAAGATATGTTTCAAAATCAAACAGACATATTTTCAGATTTTAACATTTTTTAACAAGGGAGGTAATTCAAACAAGAACAACTCAAAATTTTGCACAGCGACATATACTTTTTACATCAAATACTGATAAAATATACTAATTTGCATAATCTGAAGACGTTTAAGAAAAAGTTATATATTATAAATATTATTATTTTTTATTTGAAATTTTTGAACCAGTCTGTCCTTAGATCTGAAACATACGGGCTTACAATACGGTAAAATAGAGAGAATTTATTTGGTTTTCATTCCAATATTTAATATGAAATTTTATGAAAGTCATAATATGTTTAAAACCCTAGGGGAAAAATACAATATGTCATTTTCAACATATTTGTAATTTTCATGAAAACTTATTTTTTCATGTGCTGGAAAATGAAATAAGTTTGCATTACACAAGGTTTACAAATTTGAATGTAGCTTAAAAAATGCACAGCGACCTATAAAAATAATGTGATTTTTTAACTGTCAAAACATCAACTTTTCAAAATAACATGGTTAGAAAAAAAGTTAAATATTAAGAAAAATCCATTTTCAATTCAGTACATTTTAAGCCTGCTTTGTTCTCACAAAGAATATTGTTGTCATTGAGAAAGTTGTAAACTCGCCCATCTAAAATTAAACTAAAAAACTTTCCCACGAAAATTGATATGGGTCTATCATGGCTCGGATCTTCTGCAGATCAATGCCATTTTCTTACCTGCTATCCACTCATCGTAAATTAGTATAAGTGCGAAGTATTCGAATACTTACACAGGGAAAAAGTAGGCCAACATAAAATAAACGATACAATTTTTATATTGAAATTATTTGTAGCACATATTTACACTAACCTGTTATTTATAAATGTGTTTAGTTACAGTACGTGGCCATAAGTAAGTACGCAAAACGACGTCGTCGTTAAGTAAACGTTTTCATTCCGTTACGTTAGAACTAGAGTTATATCACACACTGCTATGTAAACCTTAATAAAAACTAAGAGATTGGTAGGAAATTCCCCGTGTATCTGTACTTCTCAAAAGACGTATTTTCAGGGTATTTTATAAGGACGATAATGTTGTTTGATCATTCGCGTACAAAACTCAATTTACACGTTATTTTCGTTTAGCCCGTGTTCCGAGTAGTCACGTTTCTACAATATACGGTTCTTCAATATTATATAAAGATTCTAAATTAAGTTAAAGCCTGTTTACTTACCAAATATCAAGCAACTTACTTCTTTTAATTCATACCAAAATTTAGTCTGAACAGCTCTCTAGCACTGTTTTGGGGATTATGTCGTTTACTTTGTTTTTTTCCATCATTGATGCCTTTATTTCCTCAGCCTCTTTAATGGTTTTGGATACAATTAAAGGGTCTCACAAAATCTTAAACTACTTTTTAATGGAAAGCCCCACTTAACCATGTAAAGGAACTTTTCTTCTTGCAGGGCCATCGCCCACCCATCATATTTTCTTGTCTTATAACTCCCTTCTAGATCTATCGATAGTTTTTATCTTCACCTGTAGTAGAAATATCAAATGAAACTTTATATAAAGAAAAATGACCTTTCCAAATAAATTACACGGTTATTGGGAAGCTAGGTCCGTTTTCAATGAAATTAAAATTGGTTGTTTACATCGAGGGGGAGATTATATCGTCGCTCACTCCGTATAATTATGACGTCATTAAAATTACATCATCAGATGTCATCATGAAAGTATTGAAAAAATAGCTAAGCGAATACTCTTGTGCGATTCATAATGCTTACATTGTGTCTGTATTATCGTGATAAATTGCCGCATTACGAGGTTTCATTTAGACTTAACAAATATTCATTACTTTTTCTTTGACGTGGTGTACTTACTTATGGCCACGTACTGTATACACTAATTCGGTGGATTTCTATATTTGCTAAGTAAAATCAAAGTCCTCAAGGGCCTAAATAGCAGCTCCAACTAAGCGGTCAGAGAAGAAGTAAATACTGAGATTACTCATTTTTTAAGTATAGCATGGTACAACATGGGGACAATTGTCTCACCAACCCTAAAAAGAAATGAACATTTGAAACATTGCTTAAAACTTACACCAATTCATGATGCCAAATTACACATAAACTAAATGCACTAAACCTGTTAAATGTGGAGTTTGTGCTGTATGTTAATCAAGCATATGTCTCATTTGGGAGTAATTCATCAGTAAACATCAGATATCAACTGAACTGATTAATTTTTTGATTAACTGCTTGAAATATGAACACATATACAGATAGGTTTTCTAAGGAAATAAGCAAATATTTTCTTCATCGGCACTGTTGTCGTGACGATAAAACGTTGCTTTTTGGGTCAGTAAATGCATTACGTTTTTTACTTTGAATATATAATGTACATGTCATGACAGTTTGTTAGCGATTACGAGCGGGTGATCGCCCAACTTTACTTTCAATTCTACCGGTCTTTTGAGTGAAATATGGGCATTTAGAGTCTTAATGACAAGTGACTTTGTATGTGAAATCGACGGAGTATAAGACGATTTGGTTCCGTACATTAGTTTGCCATTTCGACCGCTGATTTTACCAAAACAGCTAAATATCGATCGTGGTTTCTGTTTTTGTGTCCAGCTTGTCGCTATGTTTTTTATTTATCCTAGTGGGCTCTGAGTATTATTTTGAATGGTTCCAATAGTCGCGCAAAATCTAATAAACCAATCAATTTCATCCGTAGCTTAGTAACCTTGAAACCGGGTAATACTCATCGGAATTTTGGAGGGGAAAACAGAGTGTTACAATACAACTGGCGAAAAATCACCCGCGCGATTAATTACATCTCGGCATCTGAAAGCATAGCATTTTCAATTTGAGACAATAAACCGGAATTGCTGGCTTGGCAGAACACTGTTTAAATACGAAATTCTTTGTTTAGCATTTGAATTTGAATACGCCAGTACACGAGAATAGCACTATTTTTAGGGAGTTCTTACACAATTAGAAGCGTTGTTGGGCTTGTTCGTATTTCATATGAAATTATTACACTCGGTTGTTCGGCTTAAATATTAGCGCTGTTTTTTGGTTATTCTTGCACCATTTTTTCCATTTGTTTGAATGCGTGTTAGTTTTCATAAGTATTTCTTTGATTAGCAATCACATTGAATGAGCGAGAACACGAGGATGGCACTATTTGAGGGATTACTTTCAACTGCGTTGTGCGGTTTATTCTTTGCATAATCTTATAGAAATTTGCAATAGCTAAATAGAAGTTCCTTTCACGAGCTGCAATAAAAACAATCCAACAGAGCTTTGACGACAACAGCCAATCGGACAAGAGCGAGTTTTAATGGGTAACACTAAAATACGAAATGAACTGGATTTGGCGAAATGAAGCGAAATGAAGGCGAAATGGAGCGAAATGTAAATCGGCCTGCGGAATGAAGCCAAATATAATACACGGCGGGCGATATGGAGCTAAAAACGAAAACGGCGGGCGAAATGGAACAATACATATGCTATTAATCAGCATGGGTGATGTTACGACGCCGGATAACTCGGTAGTTGATACTGATCCAAGTTGTTTACAGTAGTTGGTTTTAACTTAAAAGAATAAAAATATAACTCATCAGCACAAAAGATGCTTAACATATCCATAATGGTCAACATTCAGTTTGTGCAGCTATGTAGAAGCTTTGATTCAGAGATTTCGAGTTACTCAACGGCGTGATATTTAGGAACAACATAGATCTGTTAGAAGCCGTGTAACTCGGAGTCTGATCCGGATCAATTTAATTTGACATGGGTGCACTCTTCTGCTATGCAAGACTATTGATACTTTACAACAGGTTGTATCTGGATCTCCGTATCCCCTAATAATGACTGGTGATATTTGAAATACAACGTAGTCGGATCATTCGCCGTGTTATTCGGTGAATGATCCGGATCCAAGTATTTTATACCGAGACAACCCTAATTCTGCTCATTATGAATGGTGATTGTTTCGGTCAGCTTGGACCTAGATCTGCATATCCCGCCATAAATGACAGGTGAAATTAAAAAAAACTTGGATTCGGATCCGACGCCGTGTTACTCGGTGTCTAATTCAGATCCAAGCATTTATATTGAGACACCCCTTATTCTGCTCATCATGACTGGTGATACTTTCAAAGAGCTTTGTCCCGGATTAATACTTCCCCCTATTAAGGACTGGTTATATTTGCCAACAACTTGAATTCGTTGCTGACGCCGTGATACTCGGTGTCTGGTCCGGACCCACGTAGTTTAACACTGAGGTACATTTATCCTGCTTATCATGACTAGTGATACTTTACAGTTGGGATTCGGATGCCCTTATCCCTCTTTAAATATAAAATACTGGTTGATATTTGCGAACAACATGCATCTATTAGAAGCCGTGTTGCTCGGCGTCTGATCCGGAAGCAAGCAGTTTGACACTTACACACTCATTCCTTATCCCCCTGTTTATTACTAGCTACACATTCAATAGATTGGACCCGGATATGCATACCCCCATATTTATGACTAGTGACTTGAACTCTGATCAGACGCATTGTTACTTGGTAACTGGAATTCAAGACTGGAATTCACTAACGTTTCTTCTAATTTGAGACTAAAGAATATCATCCAGATTCTACCTCTCTGAAATCAACGCTGCAACATGGGGTCTGCGCATATTCATGATATGGCAAATATTTTAGTTAATTCTCAGAAACGCCAGAAAAAAACAGACCTTTCAAGTAAAAGAAGGATGACAACAAGCACACAAACAATAATATTTTCACATTTTTAACCTTTAATTAGCACAAAGTAAGATCCTTCCACAGTGTTCGTACGAACTCAATTTTGTAAAGAAATATTATCTTAAGGCCCCGTCACACCATAGCGTTTTGGTCAGCGTTCAATGAACGTTCTAATCGTTCAATTTTTGAGCGTTTTAGGGTGAAATGTATACATCTGGCGTATGAGTGGCGTATGACTAACGAATGAATAACGCAAGACTAACGAATGAGTAGCGTGTACTAGCGATCAAGTAAGACACCCCTGAAAATTATTAGCGTGTGCCAACGTGTCACTGGCGCTTGACGGACGATAAGTCAACGTTAGACGAGCGTGAGTAACGTGTTGCTAACGACAGGCTAACGTGTTTCCGGCGTGTTAGTTTCATGTTTAAAAGGGGTATAAAACGTGCGAAGATCAAAGAGCCGTCTCACCATAACGTTCTGGTCAGCGTTTGAGAAAACGTTAGTAATCGTCCACGGTCGCTGGTATAGCGCTAGAGGAGCGTTGTGTGAACGCTGATGGACGCTGGTAAACGTCGGTGATCGGCAGAGAACGCTGGCCAGAAAATAAAGTTTTGAACATGCACAAAAATTATCATGGTGACCAGCGTCCTTCAACGTTTGACATTAAACGCTGGGGAACGCCGAAGAACGTTAGCCGAACGTTGCACGCGTTCGGCTATTGTAAGTCAGTCGTAACCCTAACGTTACTTGGTTGTTATAAGTAGTTCACAATTCTTTGCTTTGCAGTGAACAACTCACTGACGACCGGTCAACGACCACTGAACGGGTCTTAGCGCACGCAACGTTTGAAAAACGTCAAATAAACGTTATATGGCGTCCAATAAGCGTCAGTCGAGCGTTTACCATACGGCCATGCATTTGAGTAAATAAACTGATTTTAGGTTTTAGGCAGGGTTCTTTTGATGTTGTGATACCGTAGAGAACACCCGCAATGGAGGATCAAGAAAGACTAAGGATGGAATATCTGCTTGCCATAGCCCAGCATGAAGTAGATGTACTGAACCTAACCATAGCTGAACACATCGAGGGACCTCGCCCGCAGAAAAGAAGACCCCGACAAAGACGACATTGATGGACTGAGCCGCCAAGAGTTTGAGCTCTACGACCAATTTATGTTTGAGTTTCGCCGGGATGACCCCAGTTCCTTAACGAAGTTTATACGCATGCCACCTGAAATGTGTGATGAGATCATTGCAGAGGCAGATTGACGAAGCAGCACACCTTCTACCAAGAGCCCCTCGAACCTGGCCTAAAACTGGCAATGACACTTCGACATTTGGCTTCTGAATCTAAGTATGCTGACATGAAGTTTGGGTGTCGCGTTATTGAACCGTAAATTTCAAACATACAAATATGTCACATGTATGAATATTTCGTACGAATTACTCACACATGTATGACATATACGTACGTATATGCCAAAAAAGGGTATTGTCACATTCCCGTACTCCCTTTTTAACGACATCTTAGTACCAACGAAATGTTCACAACCATTGAATAAATAAAATATGGCAACACAATTTGCTAGTGGATATTTTTTGTACCGGGTCTGTTATCCCTGCCCTCCACAACAGCGCATTTTAGCGCCTCTTTAACAGGTGACTATTGAAATTATTGTAGGAAATGTAGCATTAAATTTTGCTTTTTGCTCTTGGATTTCTTGTCCCTTCTGCAGGATATAATTTTAGCGCATTTTTAACGGATGACAAGTTTAAACATAGTAGCAACTGAAACATTTTCTCCCTTGCTCTGGATTTTTTGTACCGAATCTGTTATCCCTTACCTCACTAGGATATCATTTTAGTGCCTTTATTACGGATGACAGGTTGAAACATTGTAGCAAATGAAACATTTGCTCGTTTTTCGTGGATATTTTTTGTACTGGGTCTGTTATCCCATAACTCCACATAAAGGGCCCTTAAGCGTATCGATCACAGATGAAAATTTAAAACACTGTAGGAAATGAAACATTTGTTTGTTGTACCTGGATTTATTTTTGTACTGAGTCTGTTATTCATTTTCTCCCCATAAAAGGCTTTAAGCGCCTCTACAAGGGATGACAATTTAGAACACTGTAGGAAATGAAGCGTTTGCTCGTTGCTCCTGGTTATTAATTTGTACCAGGTCCCTGTTAGCCCTTTCCTCCACAGAAGGTGCACTTTGCACCTCTTTAATGGATGACTATTGAAAACATTATAGGAAAGAAGCATTTGCTCGTTGATCCTGGATATTCTTTTGTACCTGGTCTGTAATCCCTTTTCTCTACAAAAACGCATTTTAGCGCCATTATAACGGATGCCAATTGAAAACATGGTAGGACATTAAAATTTGCTCCTTACTCCTGAAAATGTTTTAGACCGGATCTGCTACCCCTTTTCTTCATAGAAGGGGCCTGTAGCGCCTCTAAAACGATCAAACGCTTGGTTAGGGCTTCGCGGTTTTGGAATGCTCTGGTTTGCTATTAATGACATTTACTTTTGAAGGAAGTAAACATACCTGTAACTTGAGTGCACAACACCAGAACATTCTAAAGATGCTCCTTATTTTAATCTAACACTTTTCTCCATAGACACCCCTTCTAGTGTCCCTGTATTTGATGGCTATTGAAATCATTGTAAGAAATGGAGCATTTGTTCGTAGGAGCAAATGCTTCATTTCCTTACAATGCTTTCATTAGCCGTCAGATACGGAGGCGCTAAAGGGCGCTTACTTTGAGGAAAGAGTTTAACATACATTACTCCTGGACCTGGACCTTTTACTCAATAACCAACATGTTTACGTGAAACGTTTACATACTATAGTCTATCATCCTATGAAATATGAAGGCTCTGTCAGATATATGGACCCATCTCGGTGAGTGAAACATTGCTTAATCGTTAGTCGCGCGCCAGTAAAACGTCAGTTAACCGTAGTGTCTTTCCTTGGTCGCTAGTACACGCTCCTCATACGTTAGTCAAGCGTTAGTCAAACGTTTGTCACGCGCTAGATGTGTCCACGTCACCCTAGAACGCTTGGGTAACGACTAGCTAACGATAGCCGAACGCGTGCAACGTTCGACTAACGTTTGTATAACGTTCCACGAACGGTATCCAGCAATTAAAGGTAAACGTTGAAGAACGCTGGTCTCGAGGCGAACTTTTGTGCATGTTAAAATCTTTATTTCGGACCAGCGTTCTCCGCCGACCACAGTCGCT